>JAAAKQ030000001.1:393186-488385 GCA_010016005.3 Zanna intricata | reverse complement strand
CCCTTCCATGAAGCAATAAAATGTGCGCATTTAACCAATACGCTTATTTCCCTTTAAAATACATTCTTGGAAAAACCTGCCCTATCAGGTACAGGTACAAAATAAGAATGCCGTTTTTCGATTAACAAAGGAGTTGTTAAGAGATTCCTTATTATTGTAAGAAGGTAACCTATTGTTTCGTATCACTGCGATCTCTGTAAACAGTAATTTATTTTATTTATGTATGTACGTATTTCTGATGCACAAAAGTGTCTGTACATGGAGGTAATTTTTAAAGGAATAATATCTTTTGGTACCTAATTTGTTTGTCTGCGTCTGTTATGTAGAGGGTCTGCTATTGGGAAGGCTGTTAATACAGAAATGGCTATTGCAACATTCTGGACATGATCATTTGTCCGTTATAAGGAGGTGTCTGCTATATAGAGGTGTCCAATAATAGAGGTTTTACTGTATACTAAATTAAGGGATAAGCATGATGATTTCTTATGGTTTTTGACCTGATAAATTGAATAAACTGGTTTCAGAACCATAACTCACTATTTTCATAATATCTGACGTTAAACAGAAAATTTTGTTGGCTAAAAACACTTTTTACATTTGTAATACAAAAACTTTATTAATGAATAATAAACACATAAAAATTTGTAGATAATTTAATTCTTAGAAAATAGATTAAAAAACAGTCCTATAAATAATAAATATAAGTTACTGAAATTTGAATTTATTATCAACCCTTACCATTTCAAAATAAAAGGAATACTCATCTAAAGCATGTTTGTTTCATAGTATCTAATATAGATTCTAACTTCAAACTCATGTTACTTGGGATTTAAGAATAGTAATGCAAGTCAAAGATGATATCCAGTAGAGAAATAACACTTAAAAAAAAAAAAATTACACAAATTACCAAAAAATTAATTAATTTACCTTTGGTAGTTATGTATTATTAAATTAATTCAAAAATTGACAAAAACTGTGAATTATTAAAGTGAAATTTCTTTATTAAGGTTATTGATTAACATTTTCAATCTAGCAGTTAGTAGAGTTAAAGTTCTACATATACATAAATGAATACATGCATACCAATGATTTTTGAAATAGATTTCTTGTGATTTAGAAAATTCATGCCTATACCTGATGTTATCAATACAGTACAAAATTTTATCAAAGCTTCTTTTTAGTAATCATGGGTGTTATATATGAGGGACAGTTAGTAATTAACAAGATAAATTTATGTAGTATACAAACAATTCATTCAATGACAGTGAAACTTTTGAGGGTCAAGTTGGTAACCTTAAGAACACATCAGCAGTTCAATCATAATTAATCTAAACATAACCTCTTTTGTTGATATCAAAATGTCAGCTCCACTTGAAACATATACACCAGAAGACCAGTGATAAGATTTTTCATCAGTGATGGTTCAGCGATAAGATTTTTGCTATCAAAAGATGTGAAACAGATGAAAATTTACTCAAGATTGTTGAAACAGTATGATGAAAAGTGTTTAAAGTGAAAAGTGTGTTCTGCAGTGAAAAATTAACTGGGGTTTAAATGGGTGGAACAGTTTAATTCAAGCAGAACAATTTTGAATAATCATCTCCTTCGCTCTGGAAGACCAGTTGAAGACTGCACCCACACTGCAAAATCGCATAAATGAGCCTATTCGTGAAGTCAGATAAGTCAAAATTTCTCAAATTGCTAGTTTGTGTAATATTATTGTTGAAACCACACATTCAATCATTCATGACAAGCAGAGCTATCACAAAATATGTTCAAGATGAGTTCCATGACAGTTGAGTCAAGCCCATAAAGACACCTATCTGAATTCACATTTGTTCTGAGCTCAAAGAACTGTTTTAAGTGTAATGCAATGAATAACTGTACATGTTATAATAACCTGTAATGAGATATGGATACACCATTTCAAGCCCGAATCCAAATGGCAGTCTTGAGTGGAAACAAGGTTTCACCCCCCCCCCCCCGAAAAAAAAATATATTCAAAACTCATTCATCAGCCAGTAAAGTGATGTTGATTGTTTCTGAGACTTGCAAGGCCCAATTTTTATAGACTTTTTAGAAGAACAATATTATGTGAACAGTGAGTGCTATTCTAACATGCTCCAGCAGAAAGTGAGACCCATGGTAAGACGATAACATCAAGGCACTCTCTCAAAAGGTGTGATTCTCTAAAGGTCTGATTCTCAAAAGGTTGATTCCTTTCAATGCGTGCCCCTATATCGCTCAGAGAAAGGATAAATGCTTGAGAAATTGGTTGAGAAATGTTGCCACATTCCCCTTACAGTCCAGACCTCACCCCGTCTGATTTTCATTTGTTCAGCCTGCTCAAAGACTTTCTACCCGGCAAGAAATTTGATGACAATGAAGCAGTCAAAAAAGCAGTAACAAATGGTTCAAACAGCAAGGTTTGCACAGGTTCTCCGGTTCCCACAGCACAGAATGGCTATAAGTAGGCCTATATAATAATACGTTTTTCTCTTAAAAACTATTCAATTTTTTTGTATGCATAGCCCAAAACAAAATGATGTGTGTTAATATTTGAAAGAAATATTTGAAAAATAAAGTTTTATATACTGTAATATTTTGAATTATTATAACAAAGAAATATGCTATAAAATTATTTTGTACTTAAGTGAATACTTTTTACCCATGAAATGCGTACCAGTAATAATACACCAGTTATTGATAATTCTTGTTTTAATTGTAATACATATTATACTTTATTACCACTTCTTCAGATATTCTGTAAACTAGGAAATTTATGAAATCTCTTATATAATTGAAAGATATGATCTCTTTATCCTAAAAATAATAATACATTTAAGGATCGATAGGTTATTGTAGCGAATGAATTAAAATAAGATAAATATTTTCCGATCGAAAGAGTTGAAAGTATTTTGTACGTAATTACTTAAATAGAATTATAGCGAATTTATTATATCTAAAGTATCTTCTCGATATAAAACTTAGAAAAAGATCTCTATCGAAGAACACAGTAGACCTAATAAAGTAAATCGGAAGAATACAAATTTATATTATGAACTCTTACTATTGAAAATAAACATATCCGTGTATAAAGTTGTTAACGCACCAAAGTATTCTCATTTTCAGTTACACTACTCGTAATTTTATAACGTATTACAGCCTAGTAGATAAAAAACATTCAGGTCGTAGTTTCAGTTAGTGCTGTGTAATTTAATTATGGAATTTTGAGAGCGTAATAATGCAGAATAAAATTCAAGCGGTGCTATTAGATATGTATCTTTTTAAATCTCCTAAATAGTTTCATTAAATTCCTAAATGATTTTAAAAAATTATATAGAAAAAAAGCAGATTATTGAAAAATACAAAATTTCTTCACTAAAATACATGAATTGCATCTTGCTGAGTGTTCTGCTGTTAGATTAAAAGCATTCATAACTTGCTGTACTCCTCCATAATTGATGAAACAAGAAATAATCAAGGCTTAAGAACAAGATCAATTTGTAGTTCAGAGCTACTTGCTTAGCATCAAATCTATTAAACAAAATGTTTATTTTACGAATCCTTTCCCTATAATATGTGCAGTATTATTATTGGTATAGTGCATAAAGGATATGGTGATTTTTATGTTGTTTTTATCTTGCATACTATACGCTTTGAAATTTCTGTTGATTTACATTAAAAAAAATTAAAGTTGTTTCACGTTTTTATTCTTTTTTCTACTTTTCTCTGTTTGTATTTTTGTTATATACATTTTTTCTGTATAATATGTTTTCATTATTTTTACAGTTTCCATTAAATAAATTATCTGACCAAATTCGAGAGCAGATTGCACAAAGTGGATTCACAGAAACGCTTACATTTTCTTTAGTAAGTATGAGTAAAAGATATCGCACAATTCATTTATTCACAGCATCACCAAAATTGTTAATATACTGTTGACATTTTTATTTAATTTTAGTAAAAATATGTCTTCCCCTACCATGAAAATGGCAATATTTGTTTAATTAGATAATCATAACGAATGTTTTTTAGTGTACGCATAATATACTCTTAAAATACTCTCTGACTGCAGAACATACTTATTTCATTTGCGTCTGTGTTGAATGTAGCATATTTGTTTTACTTGTACTTTTTTGCTTACCTATTATTATTATTTTCATTACTATTTTGATCCACATTTCTATACAGGAATCTGGATCTTTATTTATATTGCTCTGTCAATGAATTTTGGACCGGGAATTAGTTTTTTTGTAGCGTACCGATTTTATATGTGATTTTTTTATTTACATTCTTTTATATGTTTGTTTGTAGTTTATGTAGTTATCCTTTTTTTTACACGCATATAATATTTGTTTTAACATCTGTTGAAGTGTGTTTGTACAACACGCTTCAGTAGGTAGATAACTTTCAAGTATAACTTTGAATTTTAGTTTATCAATATATACCGCATTAAAGCTTTATAATCTTATGGCGGATGTAAATTTCAATCGGTTAAGCTGCTAGTAGTCAGTCAGAGTTAGTTTTGCGTAATCCTAAACGACAAAATAAGGGGCTATCTTATGTATGTAGAAATGGTGGGATGCAATATGAACTTTGAAATTTATGATGGTTAGTTGCAATGGGCATTGATATTCAGTTTGTTTATTTGTCAAAACAGGCTGACATTCAATGAAGGTTACTAGGATGAATGATAATAGTTTTGTAGCATTTCAAAAATGTCACACCTGTCTGGGACTCAATCCAGAACCTCCAGATGAAAGCCAGATCTGTTACCGCTCCACCATTGACATTGATAGTATTTTGATTTGTAAAAAATTTAAGGTATTGCCCAAATTAGAAATCATGATTTAAGCTGAAATGTTTTTACTTCCTTTAAGTATTACCTCCTTAAGTATTGTAATCGTAAAAATTTTGGTTTTCAGATTTCAACTGAAATATCCATTTTGGTCATGCCTGAATCCATTTTGATTAGTTTCAGCATGACATCTCAGTATGTATGGATCTCACATAACTCAAAAATGATTAGATATAGAATGTTGAAACTTTGGATCTAATGTTAAAATTTAGGAATGTTGTAACATATAGTTTTGCATTTCCCCTTTTGATTGACAATTGAATCAGAAGTGTCCAAAAAAGCCCAAAATCCAAAAAAAAAGAATTGGTTTTTGCACTTTTTCTTAACTGCAGTAATAAGTACTCATTGAGAGCTTTTCAATGATATATAAGTAGTTGTTATTTTCATTGGTTTCAGAGTTGTAGCCAAATAAAATTTTAATTAATGAAATATTTAAAGGCAAAGGCACATCTCCTTTCATTTTTTTTTATTTAGATATATTGAGTTAATTATTAACCTCTGAAAATAAAATTTTATATACATTTCATTTTACAAAAATGTGTATATGTAATTATTGTTTTTGACATTAAAAACTTAAGCTTGTCTTATGTTATAAAATAAACTATCTGATATATTAATTAATATGAATTGTATTATTAAATATACTATGAGACCTGACAATAAAATTGAATTTATCGTAATAAATTTTTTCTTTACTATGTATCTCATAGGTACAATTTAAATAATCTCCTTGGATATCTATGCACTATTAACAATGACCAAAAGCTTTTGTGGAATCCCATCAGAATCACCATCGTATAAATTTTGATAATATCAAGATGCATACTTTTCAATAGTGTTCATTCAGAATTGTATTTTCAAGAACTTTGGGGTCAAAAAGGTTTACAGAGATTAGCTCCAATTAAACAGGAGCTCATTGTTCTATAGTTATATGCTAAAATCTTACCAATATACAGTTCTATATTCATAAATATTCAAAACATTTATTTGCTACAAATTTCATCTTATCATATATAATACTTTCTGAAAATTCAACTAATTCAGCACTAAATTAAACTCACAAATAACACCCACTAAACACAGAAAGAGAGAAACCTAAAATAACTAATACCAATAATCAACTTTCACAGGATCCTGCATCATCAGTCAGTTCATAATTCTACATTTATATCAACAATAACAAAAACAAAAAAAAAAAAAAATTAAAAATTTAGAAAACATAAACCCAACAATCTCAAAATTTGTACACTACTACTCTGCCATACTGGAATGGTTGCCGCATCATATATATAAATTGATTATAGTTGGTTATAAACATGAGCCCTATTATTACTGGGATAATAAATAACATCAGGCATGACTGCCTGATTGCTACTTGTTAGAAATAAGTTCTCTTCCCGTAGATAAATTTTTTTCCAGCTTATAAATTGATAATTACTTAATTACATTTTCTCTATAAACTTATGGTAAGATCTCCAATTCTTGACTAGTTCTCAAATAAAAGTCAATATTTTTTACTGTAATCCATGCTTCAATGTTCTTGCAATTGAAGCAGAAGTCACCCCAAAAAAAAACTGCTAAGTTTAATTGGATTATTATCAAAGTTCATATTACTTCTAATACTGTTTTCATAGAAAATTGTTATAAGTCATTTAGAAACAAGCCTTGTAATATGCTTTGTGATCATTTATGGGTAAGTATGTCTTTCCTTTCAAAATATCCATGATTGAAGTGCATTTATCTATCATTTAAGTGTATTGCAATGTTCTAATTTCAATTTCAATTTCACCCATTGTTAAAGGTAAGAGTAATTGTTCTTATACTACCTTATTAAATAACTTTTACCTTTTAATTAATCAGCTTGGTCTAATTAATTGATTAGATTTATAGTACGCTAATAGTTTCTTTAGAGGGTTAGTTTATCCTTGTTTAGCAACACTTATCTAACTTGACTGGTAAGATTATTTTATTAAATTTAAAGATCTAATTTAAAAATTTTATATCTTAATTAAACGCTGATTTATTCACTTATCAAATTTACTGTAATTGTATAAAGAAGAAAGAAATTGCAGTTTTGAATATACTATGAGGGTGAATCAAATTTAAACAGTAATTTTGCTATTCTATGCAGCAAGCAGTTCCAAGCTGATGGCAGTGGGCGGTTTATGTTTGGTGTGTTAGAGAGCGTAAACCAGCTTGGTTAGCTCCTTTGCTCTCTTCTTTTGTCAGTACAGCCATCAGTGAGGAAGAGGTTCTGTCATCTGTTGCACAATGTATAATCAAAGTTTTTAACTAATAAAGGTGTTAAACCCACAAAAATTTTAACTTGTTTAAAAGGTAGAGTTTGGGATGCTACACTGTCCCAGAACCAAGTGTATACATGGGCCAGACAATTTAAGGGTGGGCGAGAAAGTGTAGGAAACAAAGTCATGATTGACTTTGTTTTCCAGGATCAAGCCTCACAGCTGACAACATTCATGCTGTTTGAGGCTTATCAAAGGTGATTGCTGATTCACTGTTGAGGAAATTCCATCAGAAGTGGTATCAGGTATGGGGTTGCTTTCTTTTCTTTGTGCTGTTGATTGTGGGATTCTAGTGATATTAGTTTTTAAGTTTTTCTAGTCATATTTCAGTTTTACACTGGTTTTGGATTTTATTTTGCTTGTTTTTAATTTTATTACACGTTTTATCTAGGCGACAATAACGCCGTAGCATTTTTCACCCATAAAAAAAATTATAACACCAGGCCACACACTACGATTTTGACAAGGGAAAAATTGGAAAAAATGCATGGGAAACCATAGACTACCCTCTCTACAGTCCAGATTTGTCCCCCTTTGACTATTTTCTGTTTGTGCCCTTGAAAGAGTGCTGTTTGTGCCCTTAAATCATTCCTCTCCGCTTGGAGGGGAACAATGAAGACAATGAAGACTTCGAGGAGAACATGTGCAATTGGTTGATGACTCATCCTCAAACTTTTTATGAACAAGGAGTATTCAATCTTCCAAATCATTGGCAAAAGTGTGTAGATCTAAATGTATATGCAGGAGAATATATAAATAAACGATGAAGGTATGAATTGTGTATATTATTAATCAATAAATTTATAAACAATAAATTACCGTTTATATTTGATTCACCCTCTTAATAGCTACCCATTAAGTGTGGGTGACTATGCAGACTAAAATTTTCAACTTTCTATGTGAAAAAGTACAGTTTTGAAAAAACTCTGTACTTTTAAATTTCCAGATGAACAAAACTTCAAATACTTATACATAACAGACGACTAAATTATGTATACACAATATAAATTTTTACCCCAATTAATTCTATTAAGTAACTCTTTTTCCCAGTCACGTATTCCTAAAAATTTTATGATGGATCTTGTCTGACTGGTTGATCTGAATCTTGGTCTATCCCTCATGCTTTGATTTTAAGCATTAGCAAATTAGATCTTATACGTTCAATAACCATTCAATTTAGATGTCATAGTTTTTGAAGTGATTATTGTTTCTTACATATCATGTTCTCTATTTTCTACTACCTCTACTTATATTTGGAAGGTTGTTTTTATCTTTTAACAGGCCGTACATATTTCTTCATACTTAGGTCTCAATCACTAATAATGTTTTTACAGCTTATTTCTCAGTGTACACATCTCATATCCATAAAGAAAAAATATTGTTTTGTGCAGACGTAATTTTTTCCAAAAACAATTGAATAGAATCTGTGAAATCTTCTTTCCTTACCTTAATCTCATCAAGATTAGGAGTTCTTTTAATTTTATATTGTTATTTTTTTTCTAATACTGTACTTCAATTTTTATGTAAGTAAATCATCCATTCCTTTGCTGTCATTTTCACCTTCCTTTCCAATCTCTTTTCCTGCATGGTCTGTTTTTTTTTGTTTTCTGTTTAGCCTCTGGAACCACTGTAAGGTATTACTTCAGAGGATGAATGACAGTGATATGTATGATTGTGAATGAAGTGTAATCTTGTACAATTTCAGATCAACCATTCCTGGGAAGTGTATGTGAATTGAAACCCAACCACCAAACAACACCAGTTTTCACTATCTAGTATTCAAATCTACATAAAAGTAACTGACTTAACTAGAATTTCAACCTTAGAACTCTCAACTTTTTCCTGCATGATTTAGATTAAACTTTCTCTCTGAACATTATTATACATTTTTGGAAGTCTACAAATTATATATGTTCATCTTATCTTAATTGTTGTTTTTTCCTGTACATTTTCTTCAATTAAAAATATATATCATTAAATTACTTCATTCTGAATCCTTACTAATATACCTATACCTTTCCTTCTTATCTTTTTTTTTTTTTTGGAGTAACCATTGCAACTCGAGGCCATTGCATTTCGAGGCTAAGATATATATGTGGTGATATTATTCAAGTTCAACAAAGACAAAAAATTAAAGCAAACCCAGTTGTCATGGACAATCTTGACAACTGTGTTTTCTAGGACCAAGAAGGTATTCTTTTTTTATAGATTTATGAAGCTGAAAACAAAAATCACAATATAGGTATCCTGTGAAACATGCAAAAAAACTGGGAAAAGGTATTCCATACAGAACAGATAACATGGAATACTAATATCACCAGCTTTTTTTTATTCATTATAATATGCCCTATGTAATGTTCATAAGATTTACTGATTATGCAAGGAACTTTCTGATTTCTTCTTTTATGGGTCATACCTTTTCATTCGTGATTTCCTGTTATTCTTCTTCAAGAAATTGCATGGTTGACTACAGTTAAAAAGTAGAGAATGAATATGTCAGTCCTAAACTACCTGAAACCCTTGGCAGCAGATCTTTATACATAGGATATAAAACAGCTTGTTGCTTGATATGAAAAGTGTTTAGTGCAAACAATACTTATGGAGGAAAATAAAAATTATATATTAAAATAATGCATGAATAATTTTTTTTATGACTAGAATCCCTTCTTTTGATTTATACCTCTTTATTGTTTTGTTGATGCCTAAAACCATTATTTTAACCTAAAACCTAATTTACATCATTTTAACTAATGTTGATTCATTACACTATTATTTAATTCTTTATTGAATGTTTGGCCTCAGGAATAAACTCTTGTTGACCTAAGCCGTGATGAGCACAACCCTCAAATTTTATATTTAATTATATTTTATATTATCATCACTTGTAGTATCTTGTATGTACCTCTCCATAATCTTTTTGTTACATTTAAAGACTCTGTAAATGACTTATGCAGTCTGAACATTTCATGAAAATATGCTGCTTCTCTAAAATCATAATTTTACCATAAAGTCCATAAATACTAAGTACAATTTTATTCATTTAGAAACCAAGAAAAATAGAATCATTCCAATTTATGAATATATATTTACACTGAAAAATCTTCTAAAACTGCTACTATTAGAGTAGCATGAGACATGCTATTAGCATACTATTTTGAACATTGATTTTATTTCAGACTGATTTTTTACTTGTTTTGTTAAAACTTCTTTCTTAATTGTTCGTTTCAAGATGGGTTTAGTTTTTGTGGATCTTATTTACCACTAGTCAAATTGACTACAATTTAGATTAAAATAGATTTAATTAAATCATAATTAATTAATGATAATACTTACCATTACATTTTTTTTTGTCAGTGTTCTCGAGATGACATTTCCTCCAAACTTGGAAAATTGATAGAAGATATTTCAGCAGTACATATTAGCAACCCAAAAACACAGGAGTTTCAAGTGGCACGTACTACATTACTTCCTGGTCTTCTTAAAACTATTGCTGCCAACAAAAATATGCCTTTGCCTATCAAGCTTTTTGAAGTTTCTGATGTCGTTTTTAAGGACCATGAAACAGGTAAAATGTTTCTTTAATTTCATCTGAGACTTTATAACAAATATACTTGTGATATATTTATTTCTTATTCTTTGTGTAAGTAACTAATATCCATCTTTTCTAAACTTCTTAGAAGACCAATAAATTTTATTATAAAAATATGAAAAACTTAGCACAAAGCTGTTACAAAATAATTTGAAATTTTATAAACAGCATAATTATGAATTATCGTGAACCGATAGTATGCTACTGTCACTTCATGACGTACCTGCTTTAGTATTAGCCGGTCTCTGTATATATCTACTTATCATTACTTACAGTATACTGCTCATATTACTGAAAGTCTGTTCCATATCATATTTGATTCACAGAAGTAATCTCCTGATAGAGTCTTACTTTTAAGACTGATTTTGGCATCCCCATGGCCCTAGCTTCTGCAGCTTTTCTTCCCACTACACAGCTGCTGAACCTTTTACCCCATGAACATACACCACACCATAAATACTACACAAATTACAACATATATCTTACACATGAACATAACATCTTAACACTTTTTTTTTCTTCTTATACTTACATTCGGTGGTTTAGCAACACCTTACAAAATGCAACCATAACCCAAAGTGGAAATTATCTTACCAGCAGGTGGATGAATCTACTTAGTCAGTCTCAAATGATGACCTCTGGGCACCAGGGTAACCCAATTGTATGCCACCCTAGTTCCAGTACACATGTACTCTCATGGAGAGATTCATTTAATTGCCAGTATTCGTGTGAACAAAATTGCAGTCCTAATTAATTTTTTGGTTGTGTCGGTTCACTTGCAAAACAAAAACCAATGAATCAGGAAGTTTGTAAAGACTTCAGTCGACATCAGCCAAAGATGTGGTTTCGACGAAACAATGTAATAGAGAGTACTAAATTTTCTAGTTTTGTAGTTTCTTATAGTCAGATGTAATGAGGAAGATAAATTTTTCTCTAAGGTTTCTCCATTTCTAATAAATAAATGCATTATAAAGGCTTTCAGCTATCCTGAATCTGTTAAAAAAGCTTAGGAATCACACCCCGATAATTGAGGTAATTGATGATGACCTGAGTGGGAAGCTCCTAGCCCTTAGGAACGTAGGGAAGGATGAAGTAATAGTGGAGCCCCACAGTATACTGACTCCAGCAAGGGAATGATATTTTGCCATGACTTGGTTGGTATTAAGTATTATTAGAAATATCAGAACTGTCACTGTAGTCAGTCACTTCTGTGCAGAGGATAATGAGGAAGAAGGGTGTTAATACACCAACACTTTATATATTCATCACTTATTCTAATCTTTTATACTCCAACTGTCCCTAAACAAATAAAAGTTGGCTACCTCTTGGTTTGTGTGTGACCATTTATACCAATCCCAAGACACTGCGTCCAGCATCAGAGGTTTGATCACAACAAACTTGGTTGCACAAAGGAACAAGTTTGTGCACATTACAGTATACAGGATTACAGTGCATACATTGAAGTAGAAAAATGTCTTAATTGTAAAGGTCTGTACTCAGCAAGGTCTTGGGAATGTCCCCATTGTAAGGAAGAAAAGTCTATACTGAAGATATGTATTGAGCAGAAAGAACCCTTTCCTTTGTTCGTTAGGAACAGAAAATCTCTCAACATGAGGAATCCTGTACAACCCGATATGAATTTTGACCAGGCTCTTTCTAACAATGTGCAAATACAGAACAAGTGCACATCTTGCAAAGAACTAACCAAATTGGTTCGGGCATTGTCAGACCAAATAAAATCCCTCACTTCTGATATTGGAGCATTGATTCACAAGAAGAAGGATACATTTAGTGGAAAGACTCGTTTAATAAAAATCACTATAGTCACTACTCCACCAAATAAAACTTCTGCTGCAACAACAATGCAGGAAACTGCTAAGATCCCACTGAAGGGATCTACAAAAAAATCTTGTCCAGATGCAGACTGAACACAAAAGTGTATCCAGACTTCCACCAGTGCAAGGGCTCTGAGGATATGGAGTCGATGAAGCAGAACACTTCCATAAACTTATCAATACCAAAAAGAAAAACCAGATTATATTTAATAAATAATCTGCATGCAGTTTTGTATATAACAAAAAAGAATATTTTTATGGGGGCAAATATTATTCAATGGAATGTTTGCAGTCTCTCTTCTTGCAGTGAAGGTATTGAAATCCTACTAAAAGAAGAAAATCCTTCTATACTTTGTCCACTGGAGACTTACCTCCATCCCCAGGATGTGTGCTTTCACAGTTGCATTTATGAAAGATGCACCTGTCAAATTGAGGGCAGAGGACATGAAGGTGTGGCTGTTTTCCTAAAGGAAATTTTATTAGCTGCCCATATTTGCTAGCAATATTCCTGCAGTCACAGTGAAGATATTGGCATCATTCAAATGAATATCTGCAACTTATACCTTCTGCCAAATTCCAATGTCAGTGAGAATGATTTGTCCAGTCTGTTTCACAGATTCCTTTACCCTGCATAATAATTGGTGATTTCAATCCCCATCACTATTTACAGGGCTCATCATCATGTTCTTCCCGAGGCACTAAAGTTGATTGACTCAGGCAGAAATTAGATCTTTCCTTATTACAAGTGTGTGTCATTTTTGTGCATCGATTTGTCCTTTTGTTCAGTATCCCTATGTCTTAGCTGGCATGTTTCAAAAAGTTCTTTGGAAGCAATCATAGACTAGTTACAGTGATTACAGCCGATAGTTGTAATCAAATTACAACTACCAGTATCAATAATCGGATTACCGATTCTCAGTTATTATGGTGATTTATCTCAGAATCAGCCTCGCAGATGGGTGTTTAAGAAAGCTGATTGGAATGGATACAAAGATTCATTTGGTCAGTACAATAGGCATGGTGATATGATCCACCAACTTGCTATGTTTACCCACTATCAGGTATAGTAAAAAGAATAAAACCACAAATCCTGTTACATCATGTTATTACAATATGTTAATCTGTTATCCATTATTCATATAATATTATATTTTGTTGGTCCTTTTATATAACTTTATGACTTGCGGGGTGTTTCTTTTATATTATCGAGTTGATACTCTGTAATGCAAATGAATTTATCCCACAAACATCTGGAAAACCAAGATGGCCTTTTGTTTCTTGGTTGGACAAGGACTGCAGGACTGTATTAAGGGATCATCACAGGGTTCCATGCAATTTCAATCAAAGGCTTATGACAGAAATTCTCTGCGCCCTCTGCAGTACAAAAGCTGTATGCTGTCAATTTTTTTAGAACAGAAGTTATGGCCAAATTATGTTGATACCATTTTTCGGATAGCTACATCATCAAATTTTAGGAGTAAAGTTTGAGCCATGTTTAGATCAGGAAATTCACTGTAGCTGATTGGACTGCAAAGCAATGGCTTCCTTGTCACCATGCCAGTCAATGTGATGAACACATATGGAGACTTGTTTAGGTCACTTTCATTTACATCATCATACTGTCCTGAGTTTATGACGTATAAATTGGAGTTAAAAAATATACCATTTGTGATTGGGGACTTGCAAAATGTATTAAACATAACTTTACTTCTGATGAGTTAAGGTATGCCTTGAATAATTCCTATGAAGCTTCCCCTGAATATGATAACATCAGTTTGTTATCAGATCTTCCAGATACTACATTATGACACCTTTATGTATCTATAATGGAATATTTTTTGATCAGATTTTTCCAGATTCTTGGTGAGAAGCATTAGTGATTCCCATACTGCAATTTCCTAAAGATAAGTCATTCCCCTCAAGTTATCATCATATTTCCGTGACCAGTACCCTATGCAGAGTGATGGAACAAATGTTAAACAGTTTTCTAGTGTGGTTCCTTGAGATAAACACCCTAACTACCTCAAAAACTGCAGTTTCTGCCAAAGTAAATTGTCTACAGATCATGTAGTGTCCTGTAGTCTGTTATTCAAATGCCTTCCTACTTCACCAAATCTGGTTGCTGTATTTTTCGATATGGAAACGCATATGATACAGCTTGGAGGAAGGGAATTCAAAATATTTATACACTGCATGAATGATACCCCATTCAAAATTTTACACTAGAAAACAGAATTCCAGAGGGAATTTTCCCAAGTGTTACCTTGTTTGCTATAGCTCTAAATACTATAACAAACTGTATGCAAAAACCCTTTATGTGTTCTTTATTTATAGATGATTTTTTTCAATTTATGTTGCATGTAGAACTTTAGCTACTGGCAAGAGGCTGCTCCAGATCACAATAACTTAGAATAATGATGTAAAATGACTGGATTCACATTTTCTCCAGAGAAAACAAAATGCATTTGCTTCTCACGCTTAAGGGATGTTAACCTTCAACTGTTTTTATTTGGTGAACTTGTTGAACTATGCACCCAGGTTAGACTTAGGATTGAGGTTTGACCAACAACTGACATAGATACGACATTTAAAGAAGCTGAAAATAAAATGCTGGACATGCTGAGGGTTCTATCTTGTTAGGGAGCTGATCGAGTATGCCTGTTGCACATCCTGTTTGGACTGGCTGCGTGGTTTATTCATCTGCTCTTAGAATGCTCAGTGCAGACCATCATTTATTTAAGCCCTATGGTAACTTTATTGATGGACAGTTATAAGCCATCATTTTGTAATAGATGAAAGCAAATGATGTGCTCCTAAGTACCTTGCATCAAATCACCCTACATTTGATGCAGTATTCTCCAATCAGCATGTTAATTGATATGAGGGACAGCCAATATCTACTGCTCTGCTAACTATCAGAGATCAATGGCTTTCCTTATCTCAAAATATTCAATTACCTCCAATACCTCATTATTATTGCTCCTCAATAATTCATGAGGGAAGTCTTTTGGCAGACTTCCTTCATGAATTATTGCTTTAATCTTGGTCAATATCAAAAAAAGGACATAAATCTGGTTATCTTACAAGAAAAACTTTTAATATTATAAATAGCATGAATCCTGATGCTCTAGACACAATAATTCTGTTGGTTATGCTTTTGTAGTCAGCAATAGAACGTATATTTTTTATCTTTCCAGTATCTTTATCAAGGAGCCGTATTCCATTAAACAAGGCTTAAATATATACTTAGCCCAACTTCCTGACGCATACTTATCTGTAAAGATTCCGTAAGTGCATTGCAGGTGATTAGACATGTACTCCTAACAACCTGTTGTTGGTATATACAGTCTGTTATCTCTGAAATGATTCAGTGTAACACAACTGTGAGCTTCTGCTGGATCCCTAGTTATATTGGAATTTCAGGCAATGAGCGTGCTAATCATGTGGCAAAAGAAGCCTGTTTGCAGCATCTTTTCATTAATCATATTGTTCCAAACAATGAGTGGAAGTTTATCTAGAGCAGTGGTTCTCAACCTTTTAGGGTTCACAGCTCACTTTCATACATCATAATTTTCCACGGCACATCGCACGTTTTGACAACAGTGGGTATGCTAACTTGGCAACACTGGGAGCTGTGTCAAGACTAGCACGCTCTCAGCTGTGTTTTCGCTTCACCACTGTCAGTTCATAATTGTTACCAGATGAGTTAGTCAGTGTTGTATTGTTTTTGTTTTTCAAAACTTTTCGTTAAATTATAGTGGCAAGTGATAAAGTTTTAAATTTTACAATGCAAATCTAAATTGTAAATTTAAAAAACTTGACCAAATATGAAAATAAATATAAATAACAGTGTGAAGCAGTGAACAATCGATTTTTTGTATTGAGTTTGGTGTTTATTAAGCATGTGTTTAACTTTAACTTTGGCACACCACTCTGTGGTGTCAAGGTTAAACTCAAGTTGTTTGCGGTGATATCACCCTTCAGTGATAACTAATTGACCCTGGTTGGTGATAACTAATAACACCCTTTGGAAAACTAATTTTAAATCACCTATGTCTCTTTAAGACAAAATGGCACAGTATTATCCCAACATCTCTGTTGATAAGTATGATTGGGTGCGCAATCCCTACACTGCGCTTTTAGAGTCACCAACTGAATTATCTTTTGAGCAAGAACAGCTCGCTGAATTTCAGACATATAAAACACTACAATTAGAGTATAATGATTTACGACTTAGAAAGTTTTGGCTATTGTCATCCTGTAATAGCAGTGGAAGCTGTAAACATTTTATTACATTTTTCAACGACCTACTTGTGCGAGCTAGGCTTCTCGGCACTAATGAACACCAAAAATAAGAAAAGAGAGAAACCTCTCCATTAATCAAGAAATGCGTGTGTGCCTGTTAACAATTCGACCCCGCATTGAACTTTTGTGTAAGAAACGACAAGCTCAAATTTCACATTGAATGTGTTACAATTTGTGAAAAAAATTATTTTTTTTTTTTAACTTTTCCAAAATAATCACAAAGTGTCACTCAGATGTTTTGCGGCATACCAAGCTCTGATCTCAGTCCTGTGGTCTGTGGGAGGTGAGAACCGCTGATCTAGAGGCTAACATGCAAAATATGTTAGGGAACAATGTCAAGATGTTATTGAATGTTTTAGGATTTGTAAAGGTTATGCATCTTGATTAAAAAGTTTAATTCATATATCTTTATCATCTATTTATACCATTTGGCTGGCATATGCGAGATAGTAGATTTTTTTAAGTTACTTTTTTAATGTTGTATTCACTGGTTTTATTTTGCTTTTAACATACATCATGGGTTTTTTCTATCTTTGCTGTTTTTTATATTAGTGTTGTTTATTGTTTAAATTAATTTTTATTTTTAATATGTGTATGTTTACTGTTTAAATATCATATACAGGTACTGATAATGATATTCTTCTGTTGTGCGCCCAGGGAAAAAAGAAAAAAAATTAAACTGCTGGTTTATTAAATTTTGTTATTGATGGAGATTTAATGAGGCATAATTAGTTAAACAGTAAATATCAGTTAATAAATAACCCTAATTTTACTGGGATATTTAATAAAATCCCCTTAATCAAGAAAACAACTGTATAGGTGAATCTCTAAGAAAGATCATTTTGCTTTTGTACTTCATGTATTTGGAATACTCTCTTACATTTAAATTTCTCTCTTAAAAAAAGGCTCAAGATTTAAAAAAATTATTTTATATATATTGATGGGCTAATATATTAATATTGATAAGATAATGTGATGGGCAAGAAAGTATGACAGCTACATTAAGAATGAATAAAACTAGAGTAATGCAGGTACCACCTCAATGAACCATCTGATATTTTTCATTTTGAACATGCATATTGTAACGTATGCTATATGCTATGACATAGGTTGTATGCAATAAATTTCTATCCTTCTACATATCTAGTAATAGTTCCCTTATATACAGTTATTCAGTTTTGTTTTATAAACATATGATTACTCATTCAAGATAGGCTAAAAATAATAAAACAAAAGTTTTTCAAATGAATCATGGATGAACAGATGTTATTATATTAAATTTGTTGTACTAATTTGTATACTTAATATAAACAAATTCATAATGTTTTAACAATAATCTAACATTACCCTTTGGCAATATTATAAGACTGTGAAGTTGTTCTTCTCGTGCCAGTTAAGAAAAGATAAATTTTTTATGTTTTTTCTTTTAAATAATGTTAAAAAACTGATAAAAGTAAGACTGGATGACATTTTCTAATAAAATTTTTTCAAGCTCTCTTGCATAGAAATTAGAGTAACTAATTTTAGAGAATTAAGAAAATAATCAGTTTAAGAACTACAATTTATTAAATAATAGGTTTTGTTATGTATCAACTAATGATTTTTTAAATATTTACATTAATTTTGTTATTGGATGAATTACATACTTATTTATAACCAGTCTCCCTAGCAATTTACTTTAAAATCCAACTTAGGAGTAAAATATAATAAGCCTAATTGATAGTAATCAGCAAAATAAACCTCACAACCATCCATTTCAATTCTAAATTTTGTATCAGATTATCTAAATAGCATTTGTAAAAAAGTCTATTTTATTTGCCATGTCTAAGTCCTGTCAGCATTTGCCATCATCTTTAGAAATAATTCTTTCAATTGAATTTCAATCATTTCTATTTTTAACAATGTTAGTAATCTTCCATTGAGCCTGATGTTATTCCACATCGGTTAACAAGAGTAGGATGTAAGCTTCCTTAGTATGTCAGTTTCAGAAAATCTAATAAAATTCTGTTTTTATGATTAAATTTCTTTTAATTATTTCCTTATGAAGATCTACTGAAGTCCATGATTTAGTTGGGATAAATATCCCATCTACTTATTGCTTTGGTAAGTTTGTGCTTCAGTATTCTTAGATTTATTAAACTCATCAAAAGTAGTGAGTTTTTGATAAATTCATAAACCTTTCACTCCTTCCCAGTGCAAATTTTTTAGTATTTAATTTATTTATGGAATTAGGAAAGTTATCATTTTTATTAAAACCTAACATATTCAATTTATTGTAAAATATTATTATTATTAAACTCATCAAAAGTAGTGAGTTTTTGATAAATTCATAAACCTTCCACTCCTTCCCAGTGCAAATTTTTTACCATTTAATTTATTCATGAAATAAATTAAATTTATCATTTTTATTAAAACCTAACATATTCAATTTATTGTAAAATATTATTATTATTATTAGTAATGCATATAGTGTTAACTTATGGTAGTAATAGGCAAAATTTTCAGCATTAAATTTTATCTTGCTTTTAAAAATACATGATCTCAACTCCTTGAGATTACCTCTAGTTACTTTATTTAATAGTTGCTTTAGTACATAAAACATAGCTCTAAATGCTTTTATAATTTAATTTTTTTAATTAATATCACCAACTAAAATTAAATACATATTTGTAAATTTTTCTAAAATGTCTTTTTAGCTATTTAAAAATTTTCCTTTGTTAAGAAATTGAATTTATATCCTAATTAAACAGTTATCGATAGTCTATTATTCATATTTACAACTTTAAAATATCAGTAGTTTCATTAGTATAATGACAATAATTTTAAATAGTATTACTGTACTTTTTATCAGTATTTACTAATCTACCAACCCTTTATTCATTTCTACATTTAAGAAAACAGCTATGATTTGAATACAGATTTCTGCTGAGTAAAAATTTATTTCTTCCTTATAAGTGGTCATACAAATGGCCCATTCGCAGTAGTTATCCATTTTCTGGATTGTTTGTATTTAAAAATGCTATTACTTCTACACTGTTGTGTAGTCTAGTCTATTAAGAGTGTGCCATTAAATATGAGGATTTAATGTGATGTTTTAGCAAAATTGAACACCAACACATGGATGCATGTAAAATAAAAATTCCTCTTTCATATCTCTTAAATTATCAAATTTACCAGCTTTGATCTAGTGGCACAGAGACTATATCATCAGGTTTTGAACGAATTATTGTAAAAAACCTTAAAATGTTTAATGTTCAAAAAGTTAGTAAGAAATAACAGTTACTTTATATTTTTTCCTGTTATATTTTATGAGAAACGACCTTCTATTGCCATTGTCAAACTAATAATTAAAGTTTAAATATATTACTACACTATTTGAAAATTCTTCCCACTAATTTATTTAAATACAATTAAAAGAGATTTTCTTTTATGGAAGTGATATTACTCCATATATGAATTTTTAAATAATACTAATTTAAAAGGAAACTTGATTCTCCTGCATTCAGTTGCGTGTGTGTATTATGTGCTCAAAGTAATTTTTAATATTTACCTTTTAAACTGTAAATTACTTTTTAGTAACTTTTGATATGTATTTAAATAATTAATATAATCTTTAATCACTTCTGTTTTTTATCTTATAATTTCCATTTTTGTTTTTGTAATTTATCTTATGATGATTTATATAATGTATTATTATAATATTACATTGACTGTATCAGAAAACAAACTTACCTCAAAAATGTGGATATTTTATTTTTAATACCCGTATAAAAAAGGAAGTTTTCCAAAGTTTTTAAATAGCTGTAAAAGCCTTCTTAAAATCAATACCTGTATAGTGTTTTCTATTCACCCAGCTGAATGCATTCAGTTGCTTTACAACCCAAACTGGAATATTGCAAGAAAAAGTACAGACTGTACACACACACACACACACACACACACACACACACACACACACACACACACACACACACACACACACACACACATACACACAAACTTATTTACACTTCAACACATTTCTATAATTTTAGCATCTAGTATTCATTAGAAATAATAGAGCATTTTTTTCTTTGTACTGGAGTATATATACAGCTTTTCACAGTTTGTGATCTGAATGAACTCAGTTTTGAGATTTTACATAAATAAACATTTCTTTTCTTTTCTTTTTGGTTTTGCTTTCCAACATCCTATTTAAATTCAAGTTGTTGTGTATCTGGAGAATACTTGGGGTAATTTAACATCTGTTACATTTACTTTTGTGCAAAACTTTGCTAAAGTTACGTCCTGCAATATTAACAGCATTATCCGTTTTATAATTCATTCTTTGCCTTGTCAAACTGTTGCAGTAGTAAACTGTATTTATGCCAACAATTATGGTATTTTGAGCTCACCTTATTTAATCACAAGCTAAACTCTGTTACTGACGCTGGTGTATTGTTTTCTCTTGTTACTACTGCAAGCTAAGTTTTACAGGGCAAATTATTTTTATTATTGAATAAATAGTTTTGTATATTATATTTTTTTAATATATTTACTCATTCATAATACAATCACTTCTGTTTAAATCAATTTTTATATGTATGGGAAAAAAAACTAGATTATACTCCTTTATCACCTAGATAAGAAAACAAAATTTTATTCCATGACCTTGATTCCTGTTTAAGCAGTGCAACATTCTTTCTAACAAAGTGGAGAATACTTTAGTGTAGTTTTAATGTTTTAAGGTACTTCAAATTTATAATATTAGATTCAGTAAATTAAGCTAATCTTAATGGATTAGATTGAACCAAATCAAATTATTTAAATATGTTTAATTGTAATTATTTAAAACTTCATATTACAGAAGTTGGTGCTCGTAATGAACGACATTTATGTGCAGTTTATTATAACAAATCACCTGGATTTGAAATCATTCATGGATTACTTGATAGATTTATGCAGTTAATGTTGATTCCAAGGTCACCACAGGATGGCTACTGTATATCTGCAGTTGATGGTAAATTATTAATAACATTTCTTTGGTAATATGTATTAAAACCTTTCAAAATTACTATTAGACTAATAGGTTTAAGACTGATTAACTAATAGTTTATACTAATTTACTTATAAGTTTAAAATTAGTATAATTTAAGAGGTTTCATAATAATAGGCAACACATAGATTAGTATATTTTTAGTATATATAATTTTGTATTCACCTAGTACTATTTAAAATAGTCAAAGTCAAAAATTGCCTCTATAGTTCTCTTAAAAATCAGATGCTTCAGGAAGTTTTTTTTTTTTTTTAAGAATTATACAAAATGTATATGCTGCACAAATGTCTTTTTGTTAAATAATTGGGGTAACTTGAACAATGTTTTTCAATATTATGAATATTAAATGAAAAAGATTTTTAATAATGAACTCTCTTATTTCAAACTTAAATGAAAAATGTCCATCACAAAAAAGTTTGCAATTAGATGAAATTGTGTTAAAACTAAAGAATATAAAAATATTTTATTATGAAAATTAAAAAAAGAGTTGTTTAAAGATGGAAGCAGAAATTTCTAAGGAGAATTATTTAATTGTCTTTAGATTTCATGCATCTAAAAATTAAAAAAATGGAATAATGTAATGTGATTAAATGGAAGTCTACAATAGCATGTTATATGGTATTTATCTTTCAGCTTAAGTTTATAAGAAAAAATATTTATTTTTTCTTAAGTTTATTATCTTATTTAATAAGAAATAAATATCTTATTTAATATGAATTTAGTAACTGTTTTTTATTTGAAATGTATATATTTTTTTAGTTATATTAATGAATATTTCTGAAATTATAGTATTGTAAGACTTGAAATAAAAAATAAGATGGCCAAGACAAATAAGTAATATGCGTATCAATGCAACAATGTTATTTATAGTAAATCATACATAATGTAATTTTGTTTTTTTTTTATTTATTTAAATAAAAAAAACATCTTCAAAAATATTATTAAACAAATAAATTGACATCAATGCTTATATAGGCAGAGAAAGAAGATACCATAAGATTATTGGAAAATGATCCACCCAAAAGAGAAAAATAAAAATAGACAGAGATGGATTGATCTCTAACAAAACCACAATCTAATCTTGAAATCCACATTTTCAAGAGGAACCTTAAAAACTCAGAATCTGGAAACACCCTGACTACACTAAAGGAGAATGGCAACTATATCATGCCTTCATGGATAAACATCACCACAAAGACATCTACAATGTAAAAGTCCTCCTAGGAGTAGGCACAGACTCAGATCACTACATACTCAAAATTAGAATTAAATTCAATCACGAAAGGAAGCAACAAAACCAAGTCCCTAAAAATAAAAGAAAAAACCTTACCCAACTAATTAATTAAAATGAAAAATAACAAAAAAGCAATCGAAAAAATAACAAGCATGGATGAACTTGAAGACCTAGTCAACAACTGTAAAGAAATCACAGAAGAATGGGCCCCAATAAAATCCCTAAAAAGCATCAGTAGTGGAAAAGAAACATCAAGCATGACACCAGACCCAAAAATCAGAAACATCCTTCCAAAATCTAGTAAAACAAAGGAAAGAAACCACTCAAACCCTAAGGAAAATAAAAAGATAACTCCATACAGAAACACCGAAATTAATAGAAGAACAATTTAACAAAACATAGTCAAAAGACTACCACAAACCTTCAAAAAACAACTCCAGAAATTATGAACCACAGTTCTTCTAATGAAGGATGAAAACCGTAATCTGGCTTATAATAATAGACAACATGAAAATCCTAGCTAAGTATTTCGACAAACTCCTAAAGTGCAAAGAACCAATAGAACTACTAAACTTAATACCAGCACCCCTGTAATAAACACCATTGATTGGAAAACATCAATGACCTATGTTGAGATCTGGAAACATGCAGGAAGACCAGCAAAAATCAGAGTTTGTCAACATCTGAATCAAAGAACTATCAGAACACTGGACAAAAGCCCTCATCCACTTGCTACACAAAAAAGCGGAAAAAACAGAGCCTAATAACTATAGGAGAATCTCACTCCTAGACACAACAAACCAAATTCTTTCAAGAATCATCCTCAACAGGATCAGTTTACAACTTGAGAAAGGACTATGAGAATACCAAGGAGGTTTGAAACCCTGGAGGAGCTGTCCAGACTAGATCATGAGTCTCAAGCAATTAATAGATTTTCAACAGAAAAAGAAGCAGAGACACAGTGACAACGTTCAAAGACCTAAAAAAGAAAGAAAGCATATGAATGCAATCACAGAGAATCCCTACTAAAAATTCTCAGACTAGACACTGAAACCTCAGACTAGATCCCAAATTAATAAACATGATAAAACTGACCATCACCAACACTATGTCAGAAGTAAAAATCACAGGCGAATTCTCAGAACCATTTGAGATAAAAATAGGGCTGTGATAAGGTGATGAATTCTCACCATTGCTATTTAACTGCACTCTAGAAATAGTAATGAGGGAATGGATCAAAAAATAAAAATAGCCAAAAAATCAAAACAAAATGCCTTTGTTTCACCGACAACTTGGCACTGCCAGCAAATGACATCGACGAAGCTAAAACTCAGATTTTAGCACTTCAAAATATTGTAAATAAAATTGGTCTCAAAAATATCATTTGAAAAGACAGAAATTGTGCCCCAAAAACCATCGCAAGTAAAAGAAGTAAACATAAACAACAATAAAGTCATAATAGTAACTCAATTTAAATACCTTGTAGAAATAATAACAAGCAACCTAAATTAACCACATAACTTACAACATAGATTAACCTGATACACCTGCAGTAAAAAAGTCTATCCATAAATACAAAAAAAAAATGAGACACTACAACATAGTTATAAACCTGGAAGCTCATATACAGCAGAAATGCTTCCACCTGAACGAACAATCAAATACTGACTTACTCCGAAAATAAAAAGAAGAATTGGAAGAACCTGCATCAATAAAAAGTCCAGAAAGATGGGCAATGGTGGATCATGCCCAACAAAGATAGGTACAGAGTTAGAGCCCATCACTGATACCATGTGTAAAATGAGACTAGGATTCTTTGGACACATCATGAGAATGCAAGATTCAAGACTTCTGGGACAGCTAGTACAGTACAATCTCAGTCCAGCACACACCAAGACAGGATGCAGATGGATCAGAGAAATGAGCAAGGATTTGAAGGAAACTGGTCTTACACTAGAAGACACTGCAGACAAGATAAATTAAACAAAAATCTAAAACAAAAACAATCATTGACACTCACAAGAAACACAGCAGAAGGGTACGGAGATTGGAACATAAGAAGTACTAGGAGGACTGCAACCAACAGTTCCTTCGAAGATACTTGGATAATAGACTGCGTAAAGTGATCCTATGCAATCATAAAAGATAAATAAAAAAAAATTAAAAGAAAACTTGTAGTAAGTCTGTCAGAAGGGCAGATTTTCAGTTTTAGTTAAGAAAAAAAGGATATTGCACTGCTGCGATGATTTCTGAAAATAACATTGCCTTCGGTGCTTTTTTTGTATTTCATGTTGTGTTAAAATCATGTGTTGTTTTATAATATTGCGAGGTAGTGTGTATTGTTTCAATTTTAGTTCTATATTTGTGTTTTTGTGTTCCTCCATTCCATATAGTTGTTGAGTTGCAATTGCATCAATTACTTAACACTGCTACTTGCCAATAATCCACTTTGATACTGTTACCCATAATCGCATAGTTTTGGAGTTGTGCTCACAAAAAAAAGAAAAGATTCAAATTGATCCAAAATGATTAAAACTTTTAAAATATTGAAGTTGTTTTTGAAATTTTTTTTTTTTGACAGCAATCGCAAAAAAACATTGCTGTGCAGATCACATTTTTAATTATAGGAAAAGAGCTAGCTCACACCTGGTGGTGCTTCCAAAAATCTAATTTTGGCTTTCTGACTAATCACCCTTCAAGTTTTATTCACTATTGTAAAGTTTAATTTAAAATCAGACATTATTATTTATGTTTACTTACAAAAAGGGGAAGAAATTAAAGGTTGTGATTTAATTAATCTTTAATAATATAGCCTATATTATTTAAGAAGAATGAAGCCTTTAGAGTGTGAAATCCCTTCAACACTAACTATGATTATTCTTCAAGAGATGAACAGTTAAATAGTGTTTGTCACTTAATTTAAAATTTAAATATGGTCTTTATTGTTAAATAATGGACATGCTAGAATTTTTATTACCATCACTATGATCAATCAAATTATTGACAGTTAAAATTTTTTTTTTAATTTTAAATTCTTTTAAATTAATTGTTGAAAATTTTACTTAGGTCAAATTCATTATGATTCTCTTACTGATATTTAATTTTAATTTTGGGATTTCTTTGATGAAAACAGTTTTGTAATTAAGTAAATATTATTTAATAAGTTTATTTTGTTTATATTAAAATATTTACTTTGCTTGTTACAGATTCAACATTCTTCCCACAGAGGTGTGCTGAGATAATAATGAAAGGTCAAATCTTGGGAAAAATGGGAGTAATTCATCCTGATGTTGTTGCAAAGTTTGATTTAACCTTACCTTGTTCAGCCTTAGAAATCAATATTGAGCCATTCTTGTAATGAAAGTAATAAAAATATTTGTTGCCTTGAGATAATTTAGCCAAACTTTTTTTTAAGCATTTGTAGTCTCAAATGTCCCCCCTCTATCCCTCTCACCCTCTCTCTCTCTCCCTTCTCACTCTTTATCTCTCATTTCAGCGATGTTCGCCCTCAAAAAAAAATCTTTCTTTTTTTCTTTATTTCTCTCTCCCCCCTCCTTTCCTCCCCCCTCTCTTATAAAAAACAAAAATTGTAGTAAAATAAACAGTCTGTGGAATTTATGAAATTAAATTAAATGATGGTATTTATATAGGAATAGATCCATTAAAACTAGATTTCTTGAATAGTATACAAATTATAAAAATAATGAATTAGATTGGTTTAATATAACAGACCATCTAGTAAACATTCTTTTTTTGAGGTTAACACAAATTTAGAAATATTAGAAGTCATAAAGATGGCAAAAAATTATATATATTAGAAAAAAATATTACATATATAAAAAAAATTTCAGCTTAATAAACTATCAGACAGTGTTTGAGAATGACAGTCTTTATAGACTGTCTGACTAGATATTTTAAGGTGACAGACTGTCACAGTTTTTATAAAAACTGCAACAGACAGCAGCACTCGTGTAACAAATTAATTTACAATTGTCATTTTAATTTAAATTAATGTAACAAAATTACAGTGTACATTGTTTATTTTAGTATTTTTAATATGTAATTTAATTAAATAATTCAGTCATGGCTGAAGATGCAAGATTCTACAAAAGTACTTTCATAATAAAATTAAAGTAAAATATATCTTATCTCAACATTCTGTATTAGGTGGTTATATTATAGAATTTAAAATATGTGTGTGTGAGATTATAAACGGTACATATTGATGCATCAAAGTTGAAATTTTATTTTTACAGATTCACTTGATAGTCTGGGAACACTGAAAATCAGGACAGTACCCTGTTAAAAACATATTTTCTTGAAGGTTCCATTTTTAAATATTTAAGACAGGTTTTTTGAAACAATAATGTTTGTATATAATTTAGATTATATAAATAACTTTTATTTTAATATTTTTATATAATTTTTTTTATTAATTTTATCTCTAATTATGATAACTTTTAAGCAAAATTTTTAAACACTTATATTTAGACTATTTTATGAACATTTCCCTTTAATCTTGGTGTTAATCTATATCTGTAACTATGATTATTTATTTATTAATCACTGCAGGGGAGGTTGCGAGGTTTGAACCCGGTTTTAAAAAGATTTTTTAAAAATCCGTTGTATTCCATTTCTCACTGTCAGAGTAATAAAATCTATCGATATAAGATCCAGACTGCTGGCCTTCCTTCTTCAATAATTTATTCCCGATACTCGGAGCTGTGTACTGTACATCACTGTGAGTTGAGTGATGTACAGTGCATCACTCAACGTATAACAACAATTTTTTAGCAAAAAGTCACGTACTGGTCGTGGCGATTCTTGTAACGTTAGTGAAGATTTCACAATGTCAAATATTTCTTCGCTGCCATAATGTGATGATGCTTATGCAAACATTCTTACTGAGACTAGTTTCTCACCTCCTATAAAAACTTGACTGGTATTGGATGAACATCAACAACACTCAATAATGTTGACATGCCTGCTTAATTATTTAGAAATGATAAGTGTATTGTTCTAGTCCCAGAAGCTTCAACATCTTCAAGTTCTAGTAAACCCCATCCTTATAATATTGGTGCTTGTGTAGGAAAATACTTGTCTAATGAAGAAAATCTGGATGTCTTGGACAATATCTGAAAACCAAATCCAGGGTTTGTTTTCCCAACAAAAGGAAAGAGAAATCTGCCATTTCAGTTTAAATGGATTTACTGCTCTATGGCTTGCATATTCTGAATTTAAGGAAGGAAGTTTTTGTAAATTTTATGCACGTTTTGCTCCAAGAAATGGTATTGGATCTAGAAAGTAATCCTTAGGTCAACTTTGTAGTGGGAAATTTGACTACTAGAAGGATGTCGTTGAGAGATTTTCAGAACATGAGAAGTGTCTTTACCACAAAGAAAGTTTGGAGGTAGCTGGTACTTTGACCAAAATTTCATCTGGGAAGAAAAGTCTATAGATACTGCAACAACTCAAAAGAAACTAAAGAACAGGAAAAAAGTTATTCCTATTATTGAGAGTATTTTGTTTTATAGAAAACAATGTTTCACTCTGCAGGGATTCAGGACAAATAGAGGTCAAGGTTGACCAAGAACTAGAAGAAAATTATTGCAATTTTAGGGCACTTCTTTGCTTTCGAAATAAGACTGATACTGTATAAAAAAATATGTTGATTTGTAGTGTTAGAAATGCACAGTACACCAGTCCTAGAATACAGAATGAAATAATTGAACTGTGGAACGACCAGATTGTTCAAAATCTTGTAAAAGAACTTAATCCTCCCTCCATTTGCTTCCCTTTTCTCGCTGATGAGACATCAGACATATACTTGAGCAATTATCATTGGGTGTTTGTTATGTTGATAGAGAAAATTTCACTGTGAAAGAAAACTTTCAATAATTCATACCATCAATGGTATGAATTGTACCCCAATTGTGGAATCACAATGACGATATTGGACAAGTTGCGTCCATTAAATGCAAACATAAATAAGATTCATGGTCAAGGATATGACAGAGCTATGTCCATGTCAGAAAAAATAAATAAAGTCTAGGCACATGTAAAGGAAACAATTCTGTCAGCTTTTTATGTCCACTGCTCAGCTTACAGCCTCAACTTAGCTGTATCCAGTGCTTGTGAACTAACTGCCATTAGAAACTGTATGGATGCAATATTAAGTCTGTACGAATTTCTTAATACCCTTAAAAGATATCATGTTTTAAAATCGGTGAAATGGAATCTAGACTAACTACATACCGTGAAAAACTTGTTCTACTTTATGCAACACATTGGTTGGAAAGGTATAATTCCATGGCTGCAGTAGTGCAGTTGTATGACCCTATTATTGCAACCCTTCGAAGCATATCAGAATGGAATGACAAAGACTCATCATTTGTGATATCGCTGTTTTGTATTTGGAGACTGCTTATTTAATCTTCCATTGTGTAAATCCTGCAGAATTCAACTATTGATCTCGTGGAAGCAGTAAACCTTGCTGAAGATATTAACAATAAAATGATGCAAAAATGTTGATGAAGAATTTTCTAAAATTTTCATTTGTCTTCTAAAGTCTTTGAATAGGTTGGGGTCCTCCATTCAAATCCTTCACATGACAGCGCGAGCAAAAAACTGTTTAAACTTAGACTTATCATCTGTGACGTCATAACTTTACTTGCGTGTCTACTTTTATTCTATTTTTGGATACTTTCATGTCCCAACTAGATTTGCGTTTCTTAAAACACAAGGAAATATTGAAAGGCTTTCAGTGCCTTTTACCTATGAACCCAGACCTTCTGCCCTGGCCGTTTCAAGTTTCTGCTTTCACTTCGCTCACAGAATTCTACACAGCGACATAAGAAGTCCACTGCTACTACAAGCAGTTACCAGGAAGACCTGAGTAATGAATTAAAATTGTGGTACAGAAAAATTGCACATCTTGAGAAGGGAGACCAACCAAAAACACCTGTAGATGGGTTAACTATATGCAATCCCAACATAATGCCAAATATATTCACTTTTTTAGAAATATTAGCTGCACTCCCCAGTATCCACATATACACATGAACGATGTTTTTCAACATTACACCATCTAAATACATATTTTTATAGTTCTGTTGGAAATACACATTTGAATGGATTAGCATTCCTCAACGTTCATAGAAACTATACTCCAACTGCAGAATATTTTATTGCTTCCATGGATTTTATGTTATATAACGTGTCTTACCTATGGTATACAAATAAACATTGACTAAAATATATGATTATTGTGTAGCCTAAGTGTAATAATGGCACTGGCACAAGCATTTTTATTATACAAAATGAAAAAGGTGTTAAAAGTTCTTAAAAAAAATTATAGCCTAAGGCTGTTGAAAAAATATGTTTATAGAAGATTTTATTAGGATATTTATAAATATGTTATATTTGAACATTATAAAATAAATCTATTGTAACATGATATAATAATAAAATAACACAAAATTTAAAATACCTATATCAATTGTAAACAATTTTAATAATCACCCCTTGTCATCTACAGCATTCTTCTTTTTTCACATCCTTCTATACTAGTCTAAACCTGAAGACTAAATATACAGAGGGTATCACAAAGTTCTCACATAGTGAAAGATTTCACTCTGATTTCAGTCATCCCAATGAAATGAAGTCATACTGAAATTTTTAAGATATTAATAAAGGTGCAGAATTAGTGATTTCTTATGGTTTTTGACTTGAAAAATCAAATAAAACTTATAAACAAAACTTGTAAAGAATTTAGTTCTGGACAAAATGGTGTAAGATAAGTTGAATAAAATAAACAGATGTTACAAAAATTCAAATTTTATTTAGAAACAGAGACCAAAGTGCATTTATATGTAGAAATTTATAATAAATATTCAAAAATAGGTCCACCACTTTCAACTTATTTCTTGACACACTTCTGTACTGCATTACAATTTTATGTGTTTATCCCCCCTTTTAACAAAGTTATTGTACATCAGACATAAAGAATAGAGTAATTTACCTCATTTTATTAGTTTTCATCCCAGATCTTTCAAACATTACAGCATATTCAGTTCTGAGACCTATTTTATTCAATTTTTCATCATAAAAATCATAGGAAATTACTAATTCTGTACATCCTAAAAATTTCAGTATGACCTCATTTTACCAAGTAGCTGAAATCCAAGCAAAATTTTTCATTAGCCATAAGTCGCTAGTGAAGCATATTAGGACATATGTTTTTATGAATTTTTTACAGTACTATGAGTAGAACAGTTTATGAAAGTCCCAAGAGAACTTTGTGATACACCTGAATATACTAAGCGAGTCAATAATATGGAAACCCCTCAACAACTTTAAAACCTTTCCAGATAGAATACTGTAATTTTCAGGATAAGATATTGGTTACTTACTTTACCTTTTGACAAGAAATAGAATTCATTCCTGAAATTCTATTTCAGATGGGTGTGTGTGTGGTCTCTGGGATTGCAACTCAGATATTTTAAATGTTAGCACTTTTATGAAATGAAAATCATTTTAAAGGTCTCTTTAAGAGGTATAAATAAAAAGTGGTCTATATCCAAAGTGGACAAGATAAAGATTGGATTTTTTAAAAATTACATCGATCACAATTTAAAAAAGAATTATTTATTAAGCATAATGTTCCCTTATTTATTTACATATCATTTTAATAAATGTTAGAAGTGCCCTCCTCTTGTTTGACTGTGCCATTCAGTTGTAAAATGATGATACTGCGTTATTCAATGATTCCCTAGCGATATTTTGTGCTGGTTCTCGAATTCTATTTTGTAAATTATCAGTATCTTGGGGCTTATGATAAACAATATTTTTTAAGTTGCTCCGTAAAAAATAATCCAATGGTGACAAGCCAAATGATCTTATTGGCTATTCTATTTGATCCTTTTGGCTAATCCATCTTCCAGGAAGAAATATACTTAACATTTTATGTACCTAAGGACCAAAATAAAGCAGGACACTATCTTGTTGAAACCAAATGTTTTGGAATTTAAGGCCAGTAATATTTGAAATGATCTGATCAAGAAATAAAGTCTCATATTTCACTGCATTTAAATTTCCATAATAGATATAGAGGCCTTATCAATTGTCTATCAACAATATCTGCCTATACATTTACTTTGATTGAATACTGTGTATTTACTTCATGATACCAGTGCAGATTAATATCAGTCGAGTATTGACAGTTATGGTAACTTATATTGCCATCTAAAAAAAATGTAGTCTCATCACTGAAAACTGTTGTTCAATAAATTAGGATTTATACAAAATTTTGCAAAACTCAAATCTTCAATAAGTTCTTGCACTTGGGCAAATATTGAAGGATTGGAATTTTCACTTTTTATGTTCTTGTGCTACTGTTTGAGTTGAGGAATGAGAATTCTTAATAAATTCTTGAAAATTAGTTGCAAATTTAGGCCTCCCCAGTTTTCCCCTTTAATAATAGAGGAATGTTCCCTGTTTTTTAAAATCATTTGATGGTTTATGACACTGTACCTTTTGAAATGGGTTACCAATAATAAATGTCGCATCGAAAAATTCACAAACTTCATTATACTACCCCTAATTGTATCACCAAAGCCCCTCATCATTAAAAATGTGACTATCTCCTGTTCACTAAATGACATGTTGATTGCAGGTAGCACAGAAAAAATTCAGTAAAAAAACAATTACAAAGAAGATAAAAAATATCTAAATAACAAATGTGGTAAAGGTAGACAAAATCAATCAGATCACAATAAATTCTCATAAGAAACTAACAGTGGTAGTAATGAAACACTTTAAATGGAATATTAAACAACAATGCAATGAAATAAGCTTCATTTTTCCAAAAATTTAATGGTAAGAGACCATCAATGATCAGCATGTTTAGGTGTCAATTTTTTTTATTTATTTACTCATTAAATTATAACAAAAACAATTTTTTATATTAAAAAAATTTGTTTAATCTTTTTAATTAAAATTTAACTTTTAAAATAAATTTTAATTAAATTGTAATTTAATTCAATTTAATTTTATTATTTGAACTTACTAGATTTAGTCATTTTCAAAACTCAAACCCTACCCTGCTGCCATTTCGAGTACAGAATTGTACTAACATTTTATTTACACTATTTTTCTTGTCTTAAAGAGAACTTTAAAATGATGTATCACACATAGAGAGTTATCATTTAAAATATTTGAGTTACAATCCCTGGGCCACCCCTAAGAAGGGGTTGAAATTCTATTTATCATCAGAAGGTAAAGTAGATGACAGATACCTTAAACTGAAAGTTACAGTATTCTATCTGGAATAGCTTTAAAGTTGTTAATGGGGTTTTATACACTTATGACTCACCTGTGTATGTATATTTAATATTCAGATAATTCATTGGAATATTGACCATTGTGTTAATAAGATTTAATGTTATATGAAATATAAACTGTCCAAACACAAATTAGATAAGTCAAACTTACCATATTTTTTTTTTAACCTCCGGCACCACCGTTATGTATTGCTTTAGAGGATAGAGATGAATGATTTTGTAGGATGTAAAAATGCCATGCTTGACCGGGATTCAAACCCAGGACTTCAGATGAAAGGCTGACACGCTACCACTCGCGCCACAGAGGCCGATGAAACTTACCATATTAAATTTTAATAACTAGTTTTGCAGTAACCTGCATTTTCAGTTGATATTAAATTTTGACTCTACTGCATTAAAACATACTCTTTTAATAATGCTTTTTTCAAAATTATATTTTCTATTTTGAATAATGTTATTAACATTTATGTAAATTTTACTGACCAGTACTGAAATGATTAATCTTTAAAACAGTATTTTCCTTTGTTTTGTTACCGTTATTGCCAACTATTCAATTGCATTTTTATTATGTTTTTAATTAAATTATCATCCTCAAATGTGATCTGATGGTTCATCATTGTATACTTTTGTTTGTATTTATAAATGTAATATTTCTTGAGTACATTTCATTTTTTTTTTAAATTGCTACAAATCTCTAAATCATACTTTTAATCTGTAATACTATGTATCCTCAAAAAAGGCGATCTACAGATCAGTTTTAATGTAGCTTTGATTCATTTTTTAAGTATTATGTACTTCTCTAATATTTTTTTTAATATTACCCTTTCATTAGATAAAAAAATAATATCTTTAAACAAAATTAAAATGTAATAAAGCAATAACATGACATAAATAAGCACAATAATAAAAACAGTGAGATACTTAAGGAAATAAATATAGAAATTTGGTATAATGCTTATCTTGTGAATTGCCCATGTAAAGAATTACTCAAGAAAATATTTTTAATAAATTAATTTAAAATATTTTCTAATTACATACAATGTAAAGTAGTATGAAATACAGTATTATTTAAATATTTATGTAAATGCAAGATACTTCTTTGATAGTTGAAGTGTCTAAAATACATATATTCTACCCTTGTTTATTCTTTGCACTAGTTTGTGCATTTCTCTAGGTTATTAAAGAAATTTTCAGAATCAGACCCTCTCTTGTAAGAACCACTGTGGTGATGTCATCAATCATAGTAGTTTACTCAATTTTTATGTAAGTAAATAACTAGTCTGGCTTGGCCTTGATAATAAAAGTTCATGTGAAGACTGTGTCAATTAATTATGTGGTTTTTTAAAGTAATATCTATTTTGAATTTTCCACCTATATATGTGATATAAAACGATGGCACTTGCGTAGCTCAGTTATTCAATCAATAGTCAGATGTTAGTAATCATAATTTTCAGCCTCCAAAACCACCGTTAAGTATTGTTTCTGAGGATGAAATGAAATGACAGTCTTGTAGCCAGTGAAAATGCCATGCCTGACCAGTATCTTCGGATGAAAGGCTGAGACTTGGAACGTAGTTACATTTTTTTTTTTGTTTATATTCACGTTGTAGCACTCTTATGAGTGGTATATTGTGGTCTTATGGTGGTAAGGACGAGGAATAATCCAATTTTTTTGGGCAAAAACAGTACTGTGGCTGAAATTCACAGTTAATTTTGTGATGTTTATGGGACAAATGTTTTGATCGTCACTGAAGTAAAACAAAGGCTGTTCATTTTGAAAAGGGCTTAAGAACGTTCATGATAAGAATGAAGAACATAGCGGCCGGCTGTCTGTAATCATGTCATCCATATAAAAAGTTGAAAAAAATTCCAGAAATGGTATCGTTTTTCACTATATCACAATTATCTTTGATTTATAAAGTTCTGAAAGAAAAATGAGTGGCAGATGAGTATCGATGTTAACCATGTATGATGTTAACCAGCTAACAAGGAAAAACATCTCTTTGCAGCGCATAAATTTTTATAGTTATGAAAATGAAGGTGATGAACTGTTTGATCATATTGTTACCCGAGATGAAACATTTTGATTACTTATTTGAACAATCAGATAAAGCAGCAGTCAATACAATGCCTGCATTCATCAACTCCAAGACCAAAGAAATTCAAACAAGAACATTTGCCAAAGAAGTTTATGGCCACCTTTATTGGGACAAAAAGGTTGTCTCGATTGTCGAATTTAGTGATCTCAAAACTACTGTGACCGACATATATTGTGAAACACTGAAACAGCTTAGAAGAAATGTAAAACTGCGGGGATGATTTGAAGTATGTGGGCCCGGCCACATACTTCAAATCAATTGGAAAATCTTCAGTTATTCACCCTTTGTTTCTGATCTAGCTGTTTTCCTATTTTTCACCTTGAACAGTGGCTTGCATCTGAAAGGTTTGACAATGAGGATGAATTTAAAAATGCCATTATTGGTTATTTTAATTTGCTGGTGGTGAAACTTCTTGAAGAGAGAATGAAGAAGCTAGTGAAACACTATGAAAACCGTGTGTAGATGATGGCAGCTTTGTAAAAAAAAATACATAAATAAATTTAGTTTTTATTCTTAAAAAATATAATTTGTTTTGTATGTAAGGTTTTCAATTTTTTTAAATTTCAAAATAACCTTTAAAAACATATTTAACCTCATATTTAGTAAAACAGAATTTTTAGATTTATTCTCATCAGCATTTACTATAACTCAATTTGTATCTGCAATAGAAAGTTACAATTTTAAGAGAACCCTGTTAATATGAAAATGAAAAATCTATTCTGTTTGCTACCTATGTTTTATAAACAGAAATGTTAGATCTTCTTCATTGTCAAACGCACAGTGCATAACCTGAGTTTATGCCAGTGAGTACGTGGCGTATATGCTACATGGCCAGAGTGTCATAATGAGGACTTACCTGTGCTGTATCCTCTAACACAACTAACTTTAGAAGATGAATCAAAATAGATTCATCTATTTCATATCATAGTAGATTATTCATTGATTCTTTTTTTAAACTAGTATAAGACCTTCTTTTTGTACAATAGCAACAAATTTCTTTCTGTGTCATTAACTTATGTAACTAACATGAAAGAAACATATGACAATATGAGAATCCTGTCAGAAAAATGTCATTACAAGTAGTGTTGGACTATAAATATATATATATATATATATATATATATATTCTTTAACTTTTTAATTGCAATATAACTTTAAATTTTAAAAGTTAATGGGTTTGAAGTTTGACTAGACTAAATTTTGTTGCTTTTTGTATGAATGGGACATCAGGGTACAGATCATTATATCAAGGATGAATGGCCAAAACATGAAGCACTTATGCTATGGTAGAAAAATGTTGTATTTCTTGACTAATTAACTCTGAAATGATTCTTCTCTACCTCATCTACATATAAAAGTACAGCTTTATGAAGACTTTTTTAAGACGATGGTAAAAATCTGGATTTTTGCTGGATCTCATTATTTGAAAGAAAGCTTTCCTACGTTAGTGACACTAAAATCAAGGAAAACCTTTTTGCGGGTCCCTAAATACCTTGATTAGAGATGAACAATTTGAAGAACTGTTAAGTAAAGTCAGTGTGGAGGTCATTTAAAAGTATTGTGCAAAACATTTTAGGAAATCATAAATCCCCCCGACTATCATGACATTGTGGGTGAATTATTTATTACAGTCATACAGATGTATAGGGTATAACATCAAAATTTGTTTCTTGAAGGTAATAGAGCTTCTTTTTACATTAAAATTTATAGCTTATATTACTACTTTGTTCTATAGTATGGAACAATTACAGAATTATGTGACCATTTCTTTTTACATAAGATATATATATGGTACCAGGGAAAAAGTTAGTTTCATTTTATCTGGCAACATATATCAGATTGATGCATAAAATGTTTGGAAAAATTAAAAAATACATTTCTTGGGTTAAATTTACTCCATTTCAAAAAATAATAATAAACTGAGAAAGTTAATTCCAAATTAGTCTGGTTCTACAAAAACTTAACATTAGACCTGGGATAGTTATTTTATAGTCGTAATTCTTTTTTATAATTATAATCATTTTATAATTATGTGTGGTAATTCTCTGCAGTGTATATAAGTGAAGAAGTGAATTTTGTTACTGTTATTTTTATGTGGGAGAATCTTGTCAGAATAAATATTTTACACTTTGGTTTTTAACAATGTTTATGGTTTTTTGTGTAAATGGTTAATTCACCACATGAACTTTAAGCTTCTGCATAGCATATGGAGTGGAAATTTTGTATCATATGAAAAATGCTATCTCTGACAGATTAGAACTATTAAGAAGTAAATACTTATTAGCCATAACTGATGAGGGAATCCTTACCTTACATTATCAATTATGAGATCAGGATAAGATAATAAACTATATTATTTTTCTACTCCTTGATGAATCCACATTATCCGGGGCATCTTAGGTGGTAGTATCCTACAAAATAAATGGTGAAAAGAAAAATACACATATCTGTATTGAAAAACATCAATGAGAGCCATGACAGTAGTTCAAGGCATAAATTATAATTTTTTCTTGTCTTCTCTAACATTCTGTTTATTTATTTATGTATTATATAAAATATCTTCAAAAAATATTGAAACACAAGGCTCATCAATATATCTTCTCAGATTGTACTTAGTCTTTAGGTCTTACACACCATAATATTTCATTTAGTAATTTAGTTTTATGGGATTTAATCATATATTTTGGATCAGTTAACTACGTGCCACTTTTTCCCATCTTTTCCCTACATTTCAATTTTCAAAGATTCTAAAATAATTCTTAGTTTTCTCAACATCAGAGTATTAGATGTCTTTTATTTTACTTCCTTTCTGATGTCTAGTTTCTTCTTAGTGGATGGTTGCACTTTATTATCAAATTTTTTGTACAAGATATTTTCAGTACTCTCTTTAAGCTTCAAATTGAGGTAGAAATATATAAATTGGTTTTGTTACTATCAAAAAACAAATTTTCATCTTCAGTATCACTATCACATAATGTATGATTTCAAAATCAATATCTTTATTATCTTCTTTTGAAGAAATTAGCTTCAAAATTTTTTTAATCAGGTTTGAAGATTTTTTGAATGGGGTTAATTTGCATAAAAAAAAAAAATAATAATTTACAGTAAATTGCAACTACTTGAAATTACGAACAGCAAATTAATTTAATTTCTATTACAAAAAAGTGTAATTACAATATAATTAATTTAATTGCAAACACTAAATTTATAAAAGAAATCTTTGTAAATTTAATGAAATAAAATGCAAGTTGCAAATAAAGTACTAGAAAGCCGTGAAAAAAAAACAATTCGTTGTCTGTACTTATGCAGATAAGAACTATGTTGCAAATATGTCAAGTAATATTATTTGAGTATTGAAGATGTAACGTATAGTAATGATAATAAGATCATAATTGTAAGTATCATAATACAAGATCATAATAGAAAGTATCTAATACAGTATACTAACTGAAGATTTAGTCGGGAATGAAAGGCACTTGAACATATTAATCTTGGTATGTAAATAATTTTTAATTGAACTGATCAAATGAAAAAATAATTTGAAAATTTAAAAATCATAATAGTTTTTGATTATTACAGAATCCTAGTGAAAATATATTTTTGAAGTTTTATCAAGATACGATAAGAAAAATGATATGAGAAAAGATAAGTTTTACCATTTTTTAATACATAATCATTAGTATGTATTGTAAAAACATGAAGAGAAATATTAATGTTTTTGTATTGACCTATTTATATATTAACTCTTTGTCTTATTTTGACGTGAAGATATGCTTTTGAATCTCTTCAATACATCCAGTATAGATGTTTGTTTGAAATATTCAATTTCACATCTTAATGGACTGTTAATTGATAACACAGTTTTTTATGCATTTCAAAGTTTGTAAAATAAAAAGTAATTAGAAATTGGTGAGTAAGGTATGTAAATAATCAGAACTATCTTAGAAGTTGAATGCTGCACAATGAATCACATCATACATCAAGCAAAATTGTACCAAGTAATGATGAACTTTATTCTGTAAAATGGCAACCTTTTTTGAAAAAAAGATTAGATTATTAATTCAATTAATTTTATTAACAAAAAAATTTTTCTGTATTACTGCTTGTATGACAGTTGTTTTATTAGTATTATTTGACAAACAAGTGAAATTTTTTTGTGATATTCAATGGTATTCCTGAGATCTTACCATTCTTACTTGTGTGTCAGTTTTTCACAGTAAAAAATTAAATATTTCAAAAGTTAATTTACATATGTTTTGTAAAATTTGAGTGACATAGTGAAATAATTATAACCATTAAATAATATTAAAACTGAAAATGATTTAATAGAAACAAAAAACAAAACTGTTAAAAATCGTGAAAAAAATAAAATGAAATAAAATGTCCGAATGTCAAAATGGCTTGGTGGTTTCAGTTTACATAGTTCATATTGCGTAAAATATAATCGTTTTTAGGATTTGTCTGTTATCAATTTATCCAAGGCAAACATTTGCTCTTGTAACAAAATGTGAATTATCCTTCGTTAATTAATAAGAGAGCTAGATTCAATCAGACGTTTTAATAAAAACAATTTTAAATTAAAAAAAAGGACTTTGAGAAATGTTTTACATTGTTATTAAGAGATAGCGTTAGTGTTTATTAAGAGAACAAACACATTTTCCAATAGATAGCAGCTGTTGTACAAAAGCGGAAACATCCGGGATTATGGTAGGGGTAGGAGAATGAATCCACTGTAGTAGATATGGCGAGTTTACAATTGATGTAATGAATATTGTGCTAAAAAAAAATATTTAAGAAATTGTGTGCTAAGTGTTTTATAATATAGTATAGTTTTTTTAAATGTAATATAACTATTAATAAAATAAAAATGCAGAATAATGTTTCACAAGGATCTTCTGATAATCAAAAACTTGAAAAAGTGAATGCCCATGAAGTAGGGAAATCGTCGACTCCCCAATCTTCCAACTCGAGTCCGACGAAGTCTGAAACGGATACATTCTCTGAATTACAACCAAGATTTATGACAGATTCATCGGAAAGCGAGGATGATGTTTCTGAGGTAATTTAAAGTCTTATAGCGAAGTATTTTTGTATTGTTAAGTCTGCATTCAATGAACTTCGTGGAGACATCTTGTGGCATAGGAACCTAGCAATGCCCGAGACAATGTAAGCCTACTAGCCCTAATTGTACGTCTGGAAAAGGAATGCATCAGACCTGGGTTACTTGGTGTGAATAATATTATTTTTTAAAAGTTTAATTTGATTTTGTTTTTGTTACGCTTCATCTTTGACCGTCACAAAACTGATTTTTAACCCACCCCAATACTTAACCTGACGTTAATTAGAGTTGGTTCGAATAATATTTCGTATGCCTAATGTAGCACGTCATTAAGGTTTACCTACGTTTTTATGATTACAATGATTCGCATAAATAAATTTCAGAATTATATGTATTATTTTAATTTGACTTATTAGCATTTAATTGATTTTTTTTAATAGCCTAGTTTGAAAATCAACAATACTAATTTTTTTTGTAATTTATGACCTTTTAGTTCTTTTGATGAAATATTAATATTTTTAGACGGTTATCTATTTCTTTTTTTTGCCTTTTTATTCTGTTCTTTTTATTTTGTATGTTTTAGCCAAACTGTAGGTTCTTAGTTATTAGCCTACTGTAGTATTAGTGTTGAATGAAATACATTGATTGAATTCTTATTCTGATAAGATAAGTGGGCCAATTAAATTAATATTTTGTTATTAGTTAAACTTTTACCTATTTTACATAAGGTTATACTTCTTATTGTTTAATTATTTAATTAGTTAGATTTGATTAGTTGTTTTTGTAGACAGTGTTCTGGAAACTATGATAGCCATTATATTTTAGGAATGTTTAATTTTACTTTAATTTTGGTTTTAAATTTAACCAAGTTTCATTTGTTATGAGTAAAAGGGCATTTATTTTAGTAAATTTTTTTGATGGTTTAGTTTTGTTATTTTTTTTATTCTGTTGGATTAACAATGCTTTTTATGGGATTGTTGCATGTTTTGTGCAATTTTTTTTTAAGTTTTAGATTTGGCTGATGGGTAATTTGAGAAACTTGTTCCTTGTCTTTGTATCCAGGAATGATATGTTATTTAAAATAGTTTGAAAAGTAAACATATTTCACAATAGTAACCTTCTTAAATTTAAGAAATTATAAGGTGTGAACTTTTCTTTTTTTTTTTAAGTTTGCTTTGTGAACATTAGATGAAATATGCATTATGCTACTGAACTTGATAAAAATTACACACTTCTGTTGTTTTGTTTTTGTTTTGCATTTACAATTTTGCCAATTAAATGTAGGCTTGCATTAATAAATTACAAACAGTTTATGGCAAATATTGTTAACAATCACCATTTACTTCTGTTATACCTATCCTACTTTCTTTAGTTTTAGTTTGTCTTTGCAGGTTCTTCAAATAAGTTTTGGTTAATGTCACGAATTGGAGATTATGTTCTTGGAGTCCAAAAAGTGTCTGCAGAGATAATTGAAATACTTAATTGTTCCTTAATTTGTTGATATATTATAATTTTTTTTTGTTATAAGCTCGTAAAGTTCTGATAGGTAAGTTTTTTATTTCTAGGTAGTGTTTCTTAATTTGTAAAAAACAATGTTTGAGTATCATAAAAGATGTAAATATGCATTATTTGTTTTACTTAATGATTGTTACTTTCACAAATTTCTTTGTTAAACATTATGAAGAACTCGGAATCATCATTATTTTTCTAGTGCAGTATTTCAGTTTGTTAAACTTTTGTTGGGTTTCTGCTGGTAATTTTCATTAAGTTTTTTTTAACTACCAAATATAGTTAAAAGTGGCAAGAATGATACCAATACTTTTTGCTTTGTTGTCTACTCTTCTCCATATAAAAATGGTTCATCTTTTGTCTTTAATTATTCTACTTATAATGTACTGATCTCAATAATTCTTGTTGTCATTAATATTTTTCCATATTAATTTTTATAAAAAATTTATCTGTCGCAAAGAGGCTTATGCTATGTTTATCAATAATTAATTTTAAAATGAAGATGCCATTTGAAAAGGTATATAATATAGTGCAGACACTTTGATCATTAAAGATGTTGTATTTGACAGTTTTAAAGTACTGGAAAAAGAATCTTTCAAGTATCTGGGATAGAAAATTAGATTGTCTATCGTCTAAATAGTTTGTTTGTTTGTTTGTTTTTTTATGCAACTTTGTTCAAAAGTAATACTTTACTCAATTAGTGGGGAAAAAAATTGTAATTGCCATTTATTTTTCAATTGATAAACTAATTACTAAATTATTTATGTTTTTCTTAACTAACTAGCTAAGATGTGTGGAATGTAAATAAAAACTTCCATTTACACAAAACTATTATCAAGATAGATGTTTCATGATAGTGTATTACACTGTAGATGTTTATATTTTAAAATAAATTCTATTTATATCAAAGTAGAAATGGTAACATTATATGCTGAGGTAAAGGTTGGGTTCTTTGCAGAATTTAGACAGTATTTAGTCTGTATAAATTTTATTTTGTTTGTGTGAGTTTGTGTGTGTGCGCGCGCGTACATTGCAGGGGTATTCCATTTTAATTCAACAAATTTTACTGCATAACTATTTCTGATTTTGATGATATTTGATATATAAGTACCCACCTTATAGTGGGGAAATAATATTTTTTTATATTTAAAAAAATGTTTTTCTTGAGTAATAGACTATTTTCTAGCTTTCCAAAAGGTAAAAACAGCCATTTTTGTCACTATTTCCATGAGCTGTAGCATTCTTATTTTACATCATGTAGAGGTCAAAAGGGGCTATTACTACATCATTCTTCTGCTTCCAAAAGCAAGTTATAAATAAAGTAAAAACAGTCTTACCACAAGTTGAGCAATTTTTTATTTTTCTGATGGCTCCTAAGTTCAATAAAAAACAAAAAAATTTCATAAATTTATGCTAACATCAAGAAGATTTTGAAATTGCAGCTGAATAGCATTTTTTTGTCTCATACCATGGAAAAGGACCATGTGGTGGTATTGGTGGAACTATAAAAAAGGACTGTGACTAAAGCAAGCCATCAAAGGGCAGTCAATAATCAATCTGTTACACCTTTTGAAATGTACAATTACTGCAAAGACAATATTAAAAATATAACATTCTTTTTTCTCCTCTAATAAAGATGTTCAAGAGACTGAAGAATACCTTGGTTCTAGTTATACCCATTACAAGGTGGAATTATCATATACCAAATTCAAAATTAGTGATGCAGTTAAATTTTTTGAATTAAAATGGAATACCTCTGCCATGCAATTGAGAAAAACATTTCTGAGAGATGTTGGTTGAGCTTACTTTGGTGTTTGTTCCTAAGTGAGACATTAGATAAGAAACAATTTCACTTATTTGATTCATGATTTTTTGAAACAATTTCACTTATTTGAGTCATGATTTTTTATGTATATAAAGGAAGTAGTTTTTCTTGAAGAATTTTGAATTTGTGTATATAATAAATATCGGGAAGATGTTTTCGTGAACATATACTTTAAATATACTCTTGAAAATTAATCTTGACTCACAATCTCTGTTGCAATCAATAAAAATTCAGAGAGATAATAAAAAAATTTATTTCCTTTGTTATCCTGATTTTATATCTAAATGACAAAACCCACATTGACATAATCCATATTTGTGGATTATGTATATCTTTTTGAAAATGATTTATTTATATTTCTTGTTAAATGTTGTGCTGTGTATGGGATTAGATAATGTAGTGTTGGAATAAACAAATCTGGTGGTATGGCCCAGATGTAATGAACCTAACCATATCTGTACAGTATAGTTGTCACCATTTTCGACTTATATTTCAATATTACTGTTTTAGGCTGTATAAATGAATTGTAAGTCACAGTGGTTTATAATATGCTGCTACTTAGTGTAGTACAGTTGCATGTTTAATATTTATTTCAGGCTATATAAATGTATTGTAAGCCTTAGTGGTTTATAATATGCAGCTACTTATAGTGTAGTACTGTTCTATATTTAATGTTTATTTGTGTTTTATATCCTTCTAATTTGTCATTTAACTTTTTGAATTCAAATAATGTTTATTCCTTTATTTTCTTCAAAATTTCCTTACAAATCATGGCGGCCAAAAGCAAAAGTACTTTGGTTTTCTGTGGTGGAATAAATTTCAATGCACATACTGTAAAGCAATTTATTTCTTGAAGCAAAGTTTAATAATGTTACACAAACTAGAGTTTGGTTAACATTCTATTGTTAACCAAAAAATTAATTAATTGAAAAAAATTAATATAAATATCATTGTATATTGATGATATATTTTAGACTTACTTTTATATTTTATTTTAGAATAATTTTTTAATAATGCACTACATGCTGACATTTTGTAGTTTAGCTTGTGTGATTTTGGGAAAATGGCATTTTGCATCATTTGTATTTAGCGCGCAGTACTTGTACTATTATACAATTTTTTTTTTCTTCGTGTTTTGCTGCATAACTGATTAACTCTTTCTGCTAAGAAATAAAGCTGTTTAGTAGATATTGTTTAGAATTCAGTTATATTTATCTTATGGTTAGGTTTTAGTGAGTTACTACAGTGCATTTTTGTATTATTTTGATGTAATTTAAACTGAAATAAACATTTTATCATGGGCCATAATCCTGAAAAGTTTATAAAAAAAGAATTATTGTCGGAAAACCTAGAAGAGTAGCTTCAGTTTCTGAACAGTCTACTTCTGGATCTTCTAAAACCTATTTTTAATGTAGATTACATTACATTTGATATTGTTAGTGGTAATGAAAATGTAATTATAAATTTAGAATTACTAAATAATATACTATTCAATTCATCTTTGTGTAAAAAGTATAAGGAAGATAGTCTTACTATCAAAAGTTGCAGATGGGCACTAGGCCTAGTGTCTCGGTTAGAACTTCTATGCAGTCACTAAATTTTCAGATAGGTTTTATTCTTAAAGAAAAATTTATGAACAATAATGCTGAATTATTTGTAAATAATGTAAGAATTATGTATGACCTATAAGCATATGTGTAGGCTTGAAAGCTACAAATTCTCTACAGTGTGATGAACCTTCTGCAGCCACCAACCAAATTTTCTCTGATATAGCAGTCTTGAAAAATCTGTAGAAGCCATTGCAGAAAAAAAAACTATGAGTTTTGCTGTGGAAGAAGCTGTACAGGCCAATATTAGTTGCAATCATATCTTGGTTGAGGAGGATGAAGCAAGTGCCACAGATATTCCTAATCCTTGTGATATTGTTGCGTCATTCAGTGGATAATGACAAAGGAGGGGTTTTTCTTCACTGAATGCTGTTGTTTCTTGCATTAGTTTTGATGCTGGAAAAGTACTTGACATTGAAATTTTGACAAAATATTGTAGATGTGAAGATAAAGAAGCATACAGCCTCACTTGTTTCCTCAATTACCAAGGTACAAGTGGTGGTATGGAGATTATTGATGTAAAGGTGATTTTCCATAGGTCAGTGATGAAGTATAACATGAGTGAGTTATGCTGAATATTTAGGGGACGGTGACAGCAAGGGTTATTTATCTGTAGTTAAAGACAAACCCTATGGTGATGAGTTCTCCATAAAACATTTAGAGTGTATTAGGCATGTATCTTAAGCATATAGGAGCACAGCTTAGGGAGCTGTGGAAGAAAATGAAAGCCTGAGTTCTGGAGGATAGTGGAGCACATGAAGGTAGTGGTAGACTTAGTAATGGTGGACTTATTTAAAAAATACAAAACTTTTATAGAAAGGCTATCGGAGAAAACGCTAATAACTTAATAAAAAAATGAGAACAGCTGTTTGGGCTTCTCATATTTTCATAAAAAACTAACAGATGAAGTTCCTTTATGTGGAATGTGCTTAGACACTTTGTATCCATTTAGAAAGACTTCTAGTAAAATTTATAAACATAAAAATGTGATGTCTAAAGCAGTCATGGATAATATCAAACCAATATTCAAGGATTTGTCTGCCCCTGATCTGCTTCATAAGTGCCTTCATGTTAAGGCTCAAAACGTAAACGAGAGTTTTAACAATGTTATTTGGTCCAAAGTTCCCAAGAAAATTTTTGTGATAAAAGGGACATTAAATTTTGTATTTTATGATGCAGTAACATCATTTAATCAAGGTCTTAACTGCCAAATACTGAGACTATATTGGAATTAATCTGGGGTGTCATTTGGTCTCTCTGTTTCTGTTTAGCTTCCGGATTCAGAATAAAGTATTACTTAAGAGGATGATATGTATGAATGTAAATGAACTGTAATCTTGTACAGTCTCAGGATGACCATTCTTGAGATGTATGGTTAATTGAAACCCAGTCATCAAAGAACACTGGTACCCATGATCTATTATTCAAATCCAAATAAAAGTAATTGCCTTCACTAGGATTTGAACCTTAGAACAACTGACTTTGAAATCAGCTAATTTGCAATGACAAGTTAACCACTAAACCAGTTGGATGGGCATAGGGTATCATATCATCAAGGCATTGAAACGCTTAAACAAGGAGCAAATGTGAAGCTGTGAAAATAAAATTAAAATATGAATGTGAGGCAAAAAGAGAGAAGAAATTAAAAATAAAATTAAAAAAAAATAGATATGGATGAAGAGAGTACGATTGATAAAAATGGAAGAAATTGGTTATGAGCAGGAATGTTCTAAAAAGGTAAGTAGATTTAGTTTTTGGGTGTTTTCTGGAAAAAAAAATACATAATGTACTTTTACTTAAAAAGCTGCTGTGGCGATTTGAATGAAACTTTCCTAACTGCATAGGATCTTGTAACACAATATTGGAAATTTTGTTGATTTATAACATAATTTAACTAAAAGTTTTCTTCTTCTAATATTTATAATTGAAAAGAATTTTTTTTTTATTCTTGTGTAAAACTAATTCACAAAGATTTGCATAATTTTTCAAGTTCTGAGACTTCAATTCTTGAACAAACTGCAGTTTATTTGGATGAAAATTTATGTTGCTTGACTTCATTCTTTGTAAATGTAATCTGTTAAATGATCTTGAGTGACTTGGGTTCAGTCATGCTAAATTCCATAGACAGATTAAAAATCTGAGCTGTGTAAATTATCCATGTCTTATTAGTAGATTTTTTTTTAATAGAATATCATTTAAAAAGACAACCCAGGTATTTATCACATGAATAGATAAGCCATGATTATGTCAGTAAAGATTGTTAAGGATTGGCTTCAGTGCAGTCACTATTTTGGTTTCCGATTATACAGCAGTTGGATGTGTTTCACTATACAGTTTCTTGTCAACTACAGCTGTTGTGCAATGGTGTATATAGACATGCTATACAAAATGCAGTCTTCGCAACATTGCAAAGAATATACCTATCCCCCCTCTCACCCTCCCCTCCATCCCTCACTCCCTCCCCTCCATCCCTCACTCCCTCCATTGCTCTCTCTCCCTCCCCCTCCCCCTCCCCTCTCTCCCTGATGAACAAATGCACAATAGCAGTCTTGTTGAAACTAAGATGACCCACCAAATTGTCTTCACTGATTAAATGAAAACATGTTGGTCATATAAGCAAGCATATTGGGTTTTTGCATGATTGTTCTCGTTTTCAAAGAATTGAGGTCCAATAATTTTCTAGGATGAGACAGCATAGCAAACAGCTTTTTCTGTATGATGTGGTCACTTGTCAAGTTGCGTAGGATTTTCTAACATATTAATGGAAATTTTTTAATTTACAAAATAATTTCCTCTTCACTCTCAAGGAACAATGACTCGACCTGAAAACCCTGAATCTGTCAAACACTTGCTGACTACCTCCAAGGTGAAATTCATGAGTTCATGTGAAACCCTCTTTGATAAAAACCAACATCCAGCAAAGTGATGGCCTGTCTCCTCTTTTCTTCAATCTTGTGCCGGACAAAGTCAAAATCAAATCTATACCCATACAACTGGAAACCCATACAACTTGGTCGCTCTAAAGATATCAATATTTCATGTTTAGCTTTCACAGGCAACCTAGCCATATTAGCAGACTGAGGTTTCGGGAATCAAATCGATAGAAATCCTCAATGAATGTGCTGGAAAAGTTGGCTTATAAATCTTCTTCCAAATTACTGAGTTTATCTACTCAAAACTCAGTGTCCAATTCTTGATTACAAAATATAGACAAATTGGAAAAAGTCCTATACTTAATAGCTAGGTGAGATCCTCTAACCTACAGGGGAATGAAAACGGCCCAGAATGTTCACCTTCAAAAACTCAAAAGAGCCTGTGGGAAAACCCACAATATCTATAACAAAAAATACTTACCTGCACTTATAAAAATAACGCACTTCAACATGATAATCAAGCCTGAAGCTCTATACACCAGCAAAACCCTCAAACTTGACAGAAAAGGCAACTTGGAAAACATCTTGAAAGAAGGATGCAAAATTATAACCAAAATTCTTAGCCTGGAAAGAGCAGATGTCTACAGTTTGAAATTGAGAAAAAATTATCCAATCTTGCAGCAGACATCTGAAGAAGAAGAAGATTGTTGTTTTAGGAACACATCCACAGACTCGAAACAAGGCTTATCCATGAAATTCTGATCTACATAAAAAGACTGAGAAAACCATCCCCTGGATCCAGAAACAGTGAAAAAAAGATCTGTTAAAAGCTCAGATCAATTCATCTGAAATTTTTGAAAGAAAATTGTACACACAAAAAGTTGGGACATAGGAAGTATAGTTTGAGACTAAAGTCCTGAAGAGACCAGGAACCAGGTGGACAGAAGAAAGAGAACCTGTGAAATAATGAGAGCCTCAAAGAAATGCAGAAAATGTAATCATAATAGCTTTACATGATTCAGCTGGGTTCAATCACAAATAATAATAATAAATAGTGTGTAAATTAATCCAAACACAGATGTTGTTTAATAAAAAGTAATTTTATTTAGGAAAAAATTATACGTGTACAATTTGTGAATGTTTTCGTAATTAATATGCAATGATATGGATATGATTTGTTATTAGTTCAACAAGTGTACCGCCTGCCTCCGTGGCATGAGTGGTAACGCCTCGGCCTTTCATTCGGAGGTCCTGGGTTCGAATCCCAGTCAGGCATGGCATTTTTCATGGCATGACAATTCATTCATTTCATCCTCTGAAGATATATATTAACGGTGGTTCCGGAGGTTAAAAAAAAAAGTACCACACATCTTTCTTTATCATAATTCCATTTCTTTATCATAAAACCATACCAACATTATTGCTTTAATGGGGAAAATATTTGTGGTATAATTCATTTTTGAGAGCTTTTTTTTTATTATTGGTATTTATACCAAAAATGTGTTCTTTTAAAAATTAATTTTTTATTGTATCTTAAAACTAAATTTAAAATGATTACTAAGGGTTTAAAATTATTTTTTAGACTTTGTTATGCTTTACTAATGGGCAGTTGATAGAGTAATTCGAAACATCACTTTTTTCATTAACTTTTCTTTTTCTTTTTGACTACTTCTCAATGGAAAAAAGAAAAAAAAATTTAATTTTGTTTGAAAAACTGTTTAGTATTGTTGAAAATTTAATTTCATACATTAACTGAATAAAAATATATATCTTTTTAAAAGCCCGTTAGCCTTTTGGACTATTGTTTTTGTTAACAAAGTATTTAGGTAAATGTAAATAAATAATAATTTTCAGGGAATTAAAATAAGTACCTTGCAAGGTAGTATGCAGTTAGGTTGACAACCTTGTCCCATGATACACTGTGGGGGGAAGAAATGAATTCTGGTACTGTTAAGGCAATCCCTTCCCACCGTACCTTTAAATTGTTTTTAAACTAAGCAAAAGAAAATTCTTGTTATAAAGTGTAACAAAATGTAAGTGCAGGAAAATGAAATATTCATTTTCCTGTTGAAGTTCAAATGAGTGTGATTAATTGTAATCTTTGATATATCATTACCTGTTAACATAAAACTAGAAGAAAAGCCTCTCTCAGAAAAAAGTATTTTATAAAATAATTATTGGAAAATCGTAATCAGCTAACTAGGTTAAGTTGTATTATAATGTAAGCTATATTTTATGTTATTCAGATGAATAATTAACAAACAATAAAGTTATTCAGCATATCAAGAAATTAAAAAAAAGTAGGTACTTTTTCCTTTCTGACCTCAATTAACAAACATGAAATATTATGAGAAAATTTAATTTTACCATGAGAAAATGAAAAACAAGAAAAGAAAAAAAGTTTTATTTATTTAAACTAACATATTTTTCCAGTGTAATTCTTCAAACCTAAATTATGCTATTGCTATACTTTCTGAGCAGAAAGTTTTTTTAGTTTTAATTTTGTTGTTTCAACCTAGGCCATAGTAGCTATTTTTATCAGGAAAGTGAGTTGAATGAAATTATAAACGGGAAAAAGCAAGTCCTTTTCCAGGTTTAAATGCAATTAGCTGTTCTTTAACCACCGTACAACTAACCATTATTTAGTGAGGAAGTTTGTCTAATGTATGATAAAGTAAAAAATAAAGTGATTTTTTTTTTTTTTTTTGTAATATATGTGTACTTTTTTTAAAGTTAAAAACCATAGTTTAGACATATTAAATGATTGCTTTTTACAACTGTAGTTTATTAAGTTACTGTAAAACTGTTTGTAATCAGAAATAAATGTAATTGACAATTTCTTTTTAGTGAAAATGATAAACTCAATAGTATTTTAATATATTTGTAGTTAGTGATATTGCTCCGTAAGGATTATGTATTATTCCAATTATTGGATTATGTATTATGTATAAGGATTATTGGATTCCGTAAGGATATTAGTGATTTTATTAATTAGAAACAATTCGACAGGTAATAGAATTGTTTCATAGCTCTGATGTGAACTAAAGTTATTTCAGTCATTTAGCTATACAGAAAAAAATCAGTTTAAATTATGGTCTTTGGAATACTGTGTGAGGATACTGATTGTAATCGAGGCCACAAGTTGAAGTATTTTGGTAGTGCAAAGTGGATTATATGCTGTTTTTGTTTTGTTATCCATATATGTTTTCTCCAGTCTTTTTCAATTTGTTTATTAATTATTTTTTTTACATGTCTTTATTATTACCCAGTACATGTTTTATGCATATTTTTTTCATTGCAACCCTGACTACTTTAGAATATAAATTTGACCATAATTTTATTTTTCTGTCTAGTTGTGAAACTGGTTTATTTTGTATTTGCACATCATTTTCTGAATTTCCTGTTTACTTTCTAGATTTCCTGTTTTCCATGTTTCATTAGTATAGTATTTTCTTAATTGTTCTCGGAAATGATATAAATGTCTAATACAAATACCTTTATAATTTTTAATTTTTTTCCAAAAATAGAACATTCCTTTCTTGGTAGAAGTTTTTACCTATGATATTTACAGTTTTTTCTTCATTTTTTTATTTTTCTGTAATTAGTGAAATTAATCATTAACAATTACAGCATAATAGTTTGATTCTCTGTTATACTGTGTACTGTTCATATTTCAAAAGTTATTCATTTAAATTTATTTTACTGATTTATTTTTAATTAGAATCGTTTTTCTTTTTAAATATATTGTTTATTAACATTTATGTTTGGTTTAAAATAATATTTTTTCATTTACTTTTTTCCAAGAATAACAATATTAGAAATTCTTACTGTGTAACTTCTCAAGAAATTAGTTGTGCTTTTTATATGCATACTAAAGATCAGTTATTGTTATTGTTTTTTATTCTGATGTAACAGACTATTAGTACTATTGATTTTCTGGTGTTACACATGTTAAAAGTTGCCTGATTTTTCTTTTTTTATTGTTATAAGATTAACTTCCATTTTATTTTGTTTGTACAGATCTCTTTTCTAGAACCTAACCTGCCATTGGTCAGTACCCTTATTGGTTATTACACTTATACTTTTCTTCTTTATTCACTATAGAGTAAAACCTAAGTATGAAAAAAAATTAAGACTTTAGCTGAAGTAAAAATTTAAATATCACATCTGCTCTTAACAAATGTATCTGCTACCTCTGCTAGTATTGCATATATTACACATAGAGACCAAATGCTAATATTTTTTTTTTTTTTTGTAATCTGTCAAATTATTTGAATCCTAGAATGGTTAAATGTATGCTTCTAGGGGATCAAAAGTCAGAAGTAATGAGTTGATTCAGGATAGGAGGATCACCACCTCCATTAGAGTAAAAAAAAAATATATATATATTGGTTTAAGTTTTGATCTTGGTAGTATTGTGAATGGACATGCAGGAATTGGTAGTGTTACGAATGAGATTCGTGAAATTAACATCACTCTGCATATAATTATCATTGTATTGTTATTCCTGATAGTTGTGTATTTATTTTTGTTGTTGTAAGGTAATTGCTGTTGATCTATTACCAATAAATCTTAATGGAAAAATTGTAAGGGAAATTTATAGCCCTGAAGTCCATGAACAATCTGTGATGATTGTGTAGGTTTACAGAACAGTGTCCTGGTTCTGCTATTGATCTTGAAGTTACTGATATTTTAGTGATAAGAGTGAAATTAGATATTCAATTTTAAGAGGGAAATTAGGTATTACAATTTTGTTTATGAAAATACTCTTTGGAAAATACACCCGTTATTAATGGATCTGATCAATTTTTAACATTATTAAATTTTGATTAGTATTGCTATAAATAAAATTTAATGAAAGCATGTGATGTAAAATTATTGTAAGAAATATGTGATGAAAAAAGTTACCCATTCTGGTCTTACAAGTTTTATTCAGATGATTATTCTTTTTATAATACTATTTTGAAAAAAAAAAAAAATGTTACCTTTTTTTAGTGGTTCTAATTTAGTTAGATTTAAAGTTTTATGGTTTCTGTAAAGTTTGGTTTTAAATTAAAAGTGTATATCTGGATTTTCAGTAATTAGTTTTTAAATGTTTTCAGTGATTAATTTTCAGTATTTGTTACAATTAAAATTAATTTTTGATGATTGATTGGTTTAACAACTTCAAAATAGTATTTAGTTTTTAAATTTCTTATAAGTTGTAGTTAGATAAAATTTATTTATTTATTATTATTTGGGTTTGGGTAAACAGAATTATTCTATTTTTTTGTTAGTATCCTGATTTTTATTCTATTATTAATAATTAAACTATTTTTGGGAGGTAATATTAAATTAATTGAAATTGAATAATAGTAATTTAAATGATAGTCCATATTTAATTAAATATCTTCAACTTGCTAGTTGTATTTTACTGTCATTAAATGTCAGTAACATTAAATTTTATGCTATTTATTTTTTGTAATTTTGTTAGTCAAAATTGCGGTTATTTTTATATTATAGGTCCTTGCTTGATTTATTTTGATTAAATTTAAAATTTGATTTTTATTAATTTTTTTATATGTTTAGTTTGGCTTTTATTGTATACAACATTAATAAGTTGTAACAAAGTAGAAGCAACTAAAACAGGCTTTGTTTTTGCCTTTTTCCACAGTAAGACTTTTTTACTGTTTAAACCACTTGTATCTGATAATGTAATTGAAGATATTTACTTGCAAATGACTGAATGGTTTTTTTAAAATTCAGGTTTTTTTTTGCACTTTGCTTATACTTTAATGAGGAGATGAAAGGATGAAATGGTAGATGGAAAAATACCCCCCTTATTGCGAATTAAATCATAGATTAACTGGTTTAGAAGTCTAGGTATAAATCATTAATAAAGTTAATAAATCAGAAATGTACTGTAACTCAACATACTAAGCACTACATTAACTGGCTGAATGTTATGTGATTTTGGGCTTTTATACTTAATATTTATTCATCTAGAGATAGATGGTGTGTACTTAATGTATCTCTCAGTTCTTGTACCTCCAGTATATTAGTCAGTTTTCCTAGATTCCTAAGTGTGTTGGAATGGTAGGCAATGAACAAACCATTGAATCTGTGAAGAAGCATTGAGGACCAAATTGTTGGCTTCTATTATGCTTACTTGAGTAAATGCTAGTAAAATGTAATTAGCTAGTTATTGCCACATGCTAGTAATTATCATATGAGTTACTGTCAGCTGATTGAATTGTCAGCTTCAATTGATTACAAGTTGCCACAAATTAACAATGTACAGTGTGCCAAATAATTAATGAGACAACTAGCATTGCATCAAAACTAAGAACTTTATTTTAACTTTGCAGTTATATGGATTCAAAATAATCCCCTTGCTTCTCCACACAACGATTACATCAATCATACAAGTTGTTGAAAGAATGCCAGAAATCCTGATTGTGTACCTCCTTCATTCAGTCGCTCACAGCACATTGGATATCCTTAATATCACTGAAATGTTCTCCTTCTAAAGCACATTTAATTTTTGGAAATAGAAAAAAGTCTGTAGGTGCCAAATCAGACAAATAGAGGGGTGTTTGAGAACACAGGTCTGTTTTGATGCTACAAACTGTTTCAGCGGTAGTGCAAATTGAACTAGTGCATTGTTATGCAGAAGAATCCAACTCTCGCTAGGGAACAATTGCATTCTGACATGGCGCATGTGAGCAAAGAGACATTGCATGAAGTTTTACTGTTCCGGTTACTATTGTGCCTCAGGGAGAAATTCACGATGGATCACTCCAGAATAAAAAAAAAATCATCATGTCTTGATGCGTGATTTCTGCAACCTGAGTTTCTTCTGTGTCGGTGATGATGTTCAATGCCATTTCGTATTCTGAAGTTTTGTCTCTGGGTCAAACTTAAAAACAAACTTTCACCCCCAGTTACAATTTGTTTCAAGAGATTAGGATTCTCATCAACTGTGGCAATGAAACTGGTGCAACATGCAACTTGATGCTTTCTCTGCTCTTTTGTCAATGAATGTGGCACAAACTGGGAACAAATCTTTCTCTAAAATGGACCTGGCTGTTCCTTACCGATACTAAGTTTCTCTGCGAGCATTCTGGTGGTAATTCGCCTATCACTGGCAACAATTTCCTTGGCTTTTTCCACATTTTCATCTGCCTGAGTAGACAGAATGACCAATGTGTGGTTCATCTTTCTTCAGATTCTCTTTCATTCTTAAATTTTGAAAACCAGCGGAACACTTGTGCACAACTAAGACAGTCATCCTTGTAAATACGTTGCAGCATGTCTTCGTAAACTTCTGATGCTGTTTTTCTTAACTTACAGTAAAATTTTATCACAGCTCTTTGATTTATGATGCTATGTGCACAACGTTACATTCATGGCTGCTGTGTATGCACTGGCTGAGTCATCGACACGATCAAAGCATCTGTGTGTTCAGCACAATCTAATGAGTGAAATAGTTATCACATTTGGCGCATTTCTTGAAAGTGTTCCTGGAAAAAATCAGTCTCGTTACTTATGTGGCACTCTGTGTATATTTGAAGTATTATATGAGAAAGTATTGAATTTGAGATAGTTGTTGGAGCATACCAGGTAAAACCACAAATTTTTTACGTTGTCTGGTGATGTTCCATCTCAAACTAGTTGTGTGTCATTTTTACTTTACTTATGTGTTTAAATAGCGCTGTCAACAGATTCAGACCAACTTATTATATTAGGTGACAGTATATCTGAAATAAATTATTTAAATTTTTGAAATCTGCTGAACTAACATCTGAAATCTTTATTTCTTATGAAATTGATTTTATTATTCTCTACTGCGATGGAAGCCTGTTTATTTTTTTTTATTATTTATTTGATACATTACTGGTTGTGAAAGTTTTGGAGGTTTAAATATTTCTGTTTCTTGTAACTTATTAATTTTATTTTTTTTCAATCCAAATATTTTTTATATAAGAGTTCTTAAGAAGTAAGTGCCTTATCAAATAACAAGACTGATTCAATAACTAACCAAATTTAATTTAAACCATTTAATAACCAAACAAATTTCATCCTGTTAGGAAGTTTTATTAAATAAATGTTACCTAATAATATTATATTTGCAAACTTTAAAATCAGTTAAATTTTTACATTATTTTTAAGTAATTTCACATAAAACATTGGAAGAATGTTCCATAGGAATTTATGGGTATGAAGAGTGTCATAAAACAGTACCAAAAGAACTCATTAAAATTTTTGAATTTAGTGATTAAAACCAACATTTTTTTTTTAATGTGTTAATTCAGGGGTTGTTGCTAGTGTTTGTAGATATCATGAAAAAAAGGTTTTTGTCAAAATTCAGTCACCTGTATTGACAGTTCTGTTGTGATCCTCTGAGAACTAATAAAAAAAAACAGTTAAGAAATACTTAAGACAAATAACATTAGAGCAAGAACACATTTTTCCAAATTTAAATTTAGTTTCTGGGAAGTCTTTTTGTGTTAACTGTTTCAAAAGTTTTTTCTCAACAGAATAAAGAAGTATATGAATGCAAAGACCCAGACTAGAATTTTGAAATTGAAACAAAGTAAGGGAATTGGTTGATAGGATTCGATACAAAAAATATTAACTGAAAGTCTGTTGGCTGAATGTGGTCTACTGGTCTGGTACATGTACTGTTTCAATTAAAATATACTATATAGAGCTTATGCTCTTATGTGCCTGAACAGCACCAACTTTTCTCTCTTCAACACTTGTTTCAAAAAATATAAAATGAAAAAGATTAGTATTTTATTTATATAGATTAATTTTATGCTTTTCAATAGCGTTTTGTACTTGTTACATATATTCTTGGTTTTATTGACCTAACAAATTTGTTTTCCTATGCAGGAAACAGTTGTTGCATAAAATTCATTCATGCAAGATGTAGCACAAGAATAAATTTATGTTGTACCAAGTTATGTTTAAAAAGTGATTAGATTACAGAAATGAAATTTTAAAGTTTATGTATTGGTAAAAAAATTATTGTGTTATAAATAAAAATTAGTAAGAAAAATTTACCAGGTAATGCAACAAATGCAAGATTTAAGATTGAACAGTTTGAGTTGTGTTATTTTTATTGTATTTTAATTTCAATTTGTTTAATAAATTTTGTTAAAACCATATAAGACAAAACGGAAGTTGTGATTCTTGTTCAATAAAAACTGAGATCACTTTTTCTTTTATGTGGTGAACTTCAAAGAATACAAATGCTGGATTTAATATCACTTCTTTGTTTATCTCTCCTTGTTTATTTTATCCAACACTTCTTTCTTTTTTTTTTTTAAGTTTTATGTGAAAATGCATTCGCTGTTTAGTAATAACAGGAATTTATTGCAGTAACACTATAAAGTAGGATGTAGCATACCCTGTACGTCTATTTTACTTATTTATTTTAGATTTGTTCATTTCTATTATGAATTAAGGGCTTAATTAAAAACCAAAGAAAATTAATTCTTTGAACTGTTGAATGTAACCACTTTTTTGGAGGAAAGTATTTTATTATCTGTATAGATTTATCATATGTTATACAGAATCTATAATTAGGATTATGCATGTACTAGTGAACTGAAATCTGTTGCCTATTTGTAAATTTATGTTTCAAAACATTTTATCCCCTTCATTGCTTAATTCCATAACTTTCATTTCAAAATATTACAATCAAATTCCTGTAGGCTTACCGGATTGGTTTAATAGTTAACTCATAGTTACAAATTTAGTTATTCAGTTACCAGTTATCTGATTTTTGAAGTTGAAGATTGTGAAGTTCAAATCCTATCAGAAGTTAGTTTTATATGGATTTGAATGCTAGATAGTGGTGAACTTTGGAGATTGAGGTTCAATTAACAATATGTATCAGGAATGGTCGGTCTGAATCTGTACAATACTGCACCTCATTTACTTGTCATACATATTATCTTCATTGAATTGGGTCATGGGAAGGGTTGCTTAGGTTCACTAGTTGAACAGATTCCAACATACACGTTAGGAAAAAAATTCTGTTGTAAAATATTTCAAAGATGGTAAACTTGAATTCAAATTGCTTCTATGCCTCAAAATAACTCCCTTTAATAAGGGACTTATCCCTTTATAACTCCCTTTAATCTCTTAAAAATATCTGGATATTTTAGAGATTATTTAATTAGTTTGGTGAAAGACAGTTAAATAAATTAATTGCTGTAAGAAATTACAATTTCCTTTTCTAATCAACTGGACATCAGTTTGCATTTTAATTTTTCTAAAAATCTGTAATATATAACCTTTTTATATTTGTAAAAAGTAAATAGTAATGATTTTTTATATTTTATAGAAGTATAAATTTATGAGTTTTTCACATAATTACATGTTTTTATGATGGTATAACATTTGTTAATGGTATATCATATTCTTTTATTCAACTGTGCATTGTACAACCAAGTTATGAAGGGAATTTTCAAATGTGTTGGTCTAACAGTTGCTTTCAGTTATGACAGGATAAGAATGGATAAAACAAGAAATCCAAATTTTCAACTGAGATTGCATGAAGATTACAAATTTATGCATTAAACACATTATTGTATTTAGCATTAGTTTTAGAACAATTTCTCTTTGATGTACAAGATTGTTAACAACTTTCTTGATTCTTGACAATTTTCCTAAAACAGGTTTTTACAAGGGTAAAGCAAATTTAAACCGTAATTTTGCTATTCTTCACAGCAAGCAGTTCTGAGGTGTATGGTGGAGTGGGGGTTAATGTTCAATGTGTTAGAGAGGGGAATCCAGCTTGTTTTTCTGCTCTGTTCTATCATCAGTACAGTCATGAGTAAGGAAGAGGTTCTGTCATTTGTTGCACAACATATAATCATATATTTTTTATCTAATGAAGCTGTTAAACCTGTGGAAATTATAACTTGTTTAAAGGTACAATTTGGGGATGTTACATTGTCCCAGAACCGAGTGTATACATGGTTCAGAAAATTTAGGGGGCGGGCGAGGAAGAATAGAAAACAAAAGTTATGATCAACACCCAAGATCAAGTTTCACAGCTAACAACCTCTATGCCATTCGAGAGCTTATCGAAGATGATCGCCGGTTCACTGTTGAAAAAATCATGTCAGAAGTGTGTATCGGCTCAATCCACTATTACTGATCATCTTGGTTTTAGAAAAATTGGTGCTCAGTGGGTTCTGAGGTTGTTGACCGAAAGTAAAAAAACAGGTCAGGTTGGAGATCTGTCAGAGACTTCAGAGTTAATTTTGGCAAGAAGGGGATGATATTTTTTGAAGCACATCATCACATGTGATGGACATATGAGTCCATCATTACACTCCGGAGTTTAAAATTGGTTTGTAAGGAGTGGTGAAGGAAGGATGAGGGCTGCCCAGTGAAGGCCAAAACCTCTCCGTTAGCCGGAAAAGTTCTTGCAACAATTTTTTTTTGAGTCAAGGGGCTTCATACTCATTGATTTTCTTTGTAATCACTCAACGGTGAATGTGGCTTACTATTACCAGCTGCTACAGTCAACAAAAGCTCTGTCTACTGTAATAAAAGATGGGATATGCCCATTAGAGATGTCATCATTTTCTTTATGACAATGCCAGGCTGTGCACTATGATTTTGACAAGAGATAAATTGTGAAAAATGCACTGGGAAACCTTCAACCACCCTTTGTACAGTCCAGATTTGCCCTCCTTTGACTATTTTTTGTTTGTTCCCTTAAAAGAATTGCATGGAGAGGATCGATTCCAAAACAGTATCATTGAGGAGTGCATGCACAATTAATTGATTGAAGAAGACTTATTCTCAAGCTTTTTATGAACAAGGAATATTCAAGCTTCCAAATTGTTGGCAAGATTGTGCATGAGACTATATACAGAAATGATGAAGGTGTATATAATTAATAAATTTATAAAAAATAATTATCGTTTACATTTGGGTTCATCTTGTAAATTTTAGTGTTTTATCATGTAGTTTACTAAAACTATTGTTTTTTTGTTATTGTACTTGTTTGGAATTATTTGTTAAAACTTAACTGCAACATTTATTCATTTATTTGTACTACTGTAGATTAAAGCCCTGTTTCAGTGAAATTACTACTTAATGAGTACAACATTTCAAATAAATATTTTAAATTTTATTGTTTATTTCGTATTAAAATTTATTTTATTAAAATGGATTGATATGAAAATTTGTAAAAAAAAATAAACTGACCATAAGGTCCTGCTCTGAATTAAAGTGGAAGGTCGTTGAACTACAGTGTTAATGTCTGGAAGTAGTTTTAGCATTCTGTTTCAGTTCATTCTGATATTGTTATTCCTTACTTGTCTCACATTTTAAATATTATTGTATTTAAAGTTTTTCCAGTTCTACTAGGGATCTGGTATTCATTTTTTTACAAGGCAAGAGCAATTGTAGATCGTAGAAAACTGTCAGGGGTTTTATTTTTTACATATCTCTAAAAATTCTTTATAATTCTGTGAAACAACTCATTGAATTTGAATTTATCTATTGAAGTATTAGTTTGCTGATTATTATCCAGAATTACATTGTTATTAAAAATCTTGAATTCTGCTGTATGCCATCTTCAGACTTTTTGAAACTTATCAGTTTTGAAAGTTCAAGATATATCATTTTCTAAACTGATGTGTTACTTTCTTTTCCTTTTAATGTGAAACTGATTGAGCTCTATATTGATTAGTAATTAGGTCAGTTATTTATTTTATTATTTTTTAATATGACCTTTACATCCTGCATCTATTGTTATTTATTAAACAGTTTTAATTTATGTAAAAACATGTGTGAAAGTATGAAAATGTCTATCAAACAGAACTTTTATTAAAAACAGAAGTATACATCAGTTGAACAGACAGGGTGTTGATTTGCAACTTTGTTTTACACTGAATCTACTACTTATATTGATGTTACATTATATTGCAGGATAATGAAATGGAGTTTCCCAGATTTACTATCTACGGATTTTTATTTACATATTAGAAGATAGGTATTAACAGCAGATGTTTTCTGTTAAATTTGTATATAATTACAATTTGCACTATCTACTGTTCTTGAGACATTTAGTATTGAAGGCTATCATTACAGGTGTTTCACCCTATGCTTGCCAGATACTGTAATATTCCATACATTATATAATTAATTTATCCTGATACATTATTTTATGTATGTAGTGTGATTAATTTGTTGAGTCAAAGCAGTTTCTCTTTGTGACATTTTTTTAAAAATTATTTGACATAAGTGATATATTTTAAGCCAATAATATAATTGCAAAACAATATGATAAGTTCACAGTCAAATGTTAATGATTTAACAGAAAATTTTTTGGAATTAATAGGCAGGTGGTTAGATTGTATTATTTAGGTGCAGAACATTCATATTAAAACTATTTTAAATTATAAGCAGAAGGCAAGTGAAATAATGACAGGCTTAAGAAAAAATTATTAGCTCAAGTATTAACAAGACTGCAATAACCAGAAAGTTGTAAAACTAGAAAAATAAGAAGAAAATGGTAAAGGACAGGAAGATTATTAAATTAATTTTATTTTGTTTGTTATAAATTCTGCATAGTTTTATTATAATTTGTTTCCTATATGAATTCCTAGTCACACTACTTAGATGAGAACTAGGTATCTGAAATGCAAGTACTATTATTCTTATAAGGTCCTCTTTTCCAGTAATCATTGCTGATTGAAGTAAATTTTGTATAGATTCCCAAGATGTTGGCAGACTGGTATGATTATATTAAAAAATCAAAAAAATTCTTATATGAAATGTAGTGCAATAAAACTCTGGATAATATTGAATTATTTTTTGTATTTGATTTTTTTTTAATTTGTACCTTTTCTTTTTTATTTTTTTATTGACAGTGAGATTTTAAAACACTTGTGCATTGGTTTTTGACATTCTAACAATTGTGTCATGTGATATACGATACTACTATGTTAAAAAAAAAGCAACTTGTAAAAGAAAATACTGATTGAAATTAAGACTGCGATAACATGGTAGCATATGCTGATAAAAGTAGGATTGATTCCTTGACAAAAAATTGAAAATTCAGTAGGTGCTCTCCTTTAAATTGAGCTAAAGATTAGTCATGTTAAAGATAGTCATGTTGATGTAATCATGTCTATCTTTAGCCATGCCAAAGATAGTCATGTTAAAAATGTACATTTCAACTTTTGAAATGCCAGAAAAATGAATATATTTAAATCATAAAGTTTTATAATTAATATAAATGTCTTATGTGAAATATTTTTTAATAAATGCATCCTATAGTTGGCTAATCTTAGGTATTCTGGGTAAAGTCTCTATTTGGTCCTTGCTCCAGACTTTCAGCATATTTTATTTTTCTGTAACCAGGAAGTGGTTTGTGAGATTTTAGTTATGTTTTTTAAATATGTATCTGTGATAAAGAATCTTTTCCAATAAATGCAATCTTTTTGCTAAGGAGATCTACATTTATATAAAATTTAGTGATATTGGAAGATTGACATTACCTGACTGACATTATGAAAGGGAAGGCAACCTGTTATAGTGGATTAAGTGAATGTGAAGCAATTTGGAAATGAGCTTAACACCTGTATGTTAGTAGTCAGCAGTTAGAAACATTTTGAGTGTCAAGTGATATTCAAATTATTGAGCGGGTAAAAAATGACGAAGAAGTTACTGAATAAGAAGTCAATTCTGACATCATTTGTCCATTGTTGCTGAAGACAGTGGGAGCTGTTTAAATTTACAATTTTACTACCATGGAGAGGTAGTTATGAATAAATACAAAGTATCCTTACAACGTGAGAGAGATAATTTATTTTACATAAAAGCAAGTTTGAAGGATTATTACAGATTTCTTCCTAGAAGCATTGTAAAATGACATTAAAATATATTTCCATTTGTAAGTAAATGGTATTAGGTATTTGCAAAGTAAATATCACAAATAGTGTTTTTCATGCTGTAGACACTGTTGTGTTTACAGTATCCAGTTCAAAAAAATGTTTTTAACTTGTTCTGTATCGGTTTTAAAAATGTTCTGTCATACACCTTATAATATATTGTGTATTAGATGTCTCTACAATGTTGATAAAACTGAATGACTTTCATTTTTATTTTTATAAGTTGTTATTGAGGTAGTATCTTCACATTGCCCAAAATGACTAAATTGTCTTAAGCTACTGTTGACTAATTTAATAATAGAGAATTTCATAAAATACATAATTTTTGATTTGTTGTTCAACTAAAAATATAATTTAACCTTTTCTTTCTTTATGAATATTATTGATTTTCATCGGTAGGATATAAGTTATCTGGCTACTATAAAGACTGTCAAATAGAAATAAAAAAGAACTGTCAACATTTTTTAATCATGGTGATGCATAAAGGTAAGAATATAGAAAAGGGGGAATGGAATTAGGAATGAAAAAATCTTTAGGTTACTCAGAGCAAATGTCGTAAACACCTCAGACAGTTTTAAAAAACACTATCAGACACAGTTTTAAAAAATAAAATGAAGAAAAGTGTGTTTATCTAGACATGCAAAAAAAACTGCTTATATGTTGTCTTCTTATCTAATGATATTATTCTAATATAGCCTAAAAATTTCCTATTTAGGCTTCACTTCTCCCTTTATGAAAAAACATTCTTTTGCAATTTTCTCATTTACAATTATTTTTTGTTTTGTCTCCAGTCATTTGACTGGTTTGATGCAGCTCTCTAAGATGCCCTATCTAGTGCCAGTTGTTTTATTTAGGTATACTTCCTGCATCCTACATCCCTAGCAATTTGTTTTACATATTCCATATGTTGCCTGCCTGCATAATTTTTCCCATCTACCCTCCTGCAATATCAAAGCGACTATTCCAGGATACCTTAATATGTAAAATTCTTCTACCTCCGTAAACTTTTCTCTTCCTATTTTTATATTCAGTGGTCCACCTACATTATTTCTACTGCATTTCATTACTTTTGTTTTGTTCTTGTTTATTTTCATGTAGTAGTTCTTGCATAGGACTTCATCCATGCCGTTGTATGTTTCTTATAAATATTTTAATCTCTGCTAGAATTACTATATCATCAGCAAGTGGTAGCATCTTTATCTTTTCACCTTGAACTGTTACTCCCAATCTAAATTGTTCTTTAACTACCAGTTCTATATAAATATTAATAAGTAATGGGGCTAGGGAACACCCTGTTGGACTCCCTTTTTTATTACAGCTTTTTTCTATGTTCTTATTACTACTGTTGCAGTTTGGTTCCTGTAAATGTATGCAATTGTTCTTCTATCTCCATACTTGAATACTAAATTTTTAAAAATGTTAACATTTTATTCCAGTTTCCATTATCAAATGCTTTTTCTAATCTATAAATGCCATGTATGTTGTTGGTTTGTTTTCTTTAATCTTTCTTCTACTATTAATCTGAGTGTTAAAATCGCTTCCCTTGTCTGTGTATTTTTCCTGAAACCAAATTGGTCTTCTGATAACACTTCTTTTAATCTTCTCTCAATTCTTCTGTACAGAATGCTAGTTACGATTTTTGATGCGTTAGTAGTTAAGCTAATGGTGCTATATTCTTCACATTTATCTGCTCCTGCTTTCATTGGAATCATGATAACATTGTTTTTGAAGCCCTATGGTACTTCCCTTTTTTTGTAAATATTATAGACCAGTTTGTGTAATCTATCTATTGCTATCTCACCTGCACTACACAGTCCAGGTGAGAAAGCCCCACTAGCCACGTGGGAATTCCAGGAAATGAATATGCAGATTCCACAGCTAAGGACGCATATAGTCAACCATCTTTTACTACCCGTGTTACATGCGATTTTATAAACCATATAAAACTTGCACTTTGCGCAAAGTGACAAGAAGGCTGGATGGCTATTGTTGATAACAAACTGCGGTATATTAAAGATTCTGTGTTGCCATGGGATTCCTCATGTAGAAAAGTTCATTGGGAGGAAGTGGTCCTTTGTCGATTGCGAATTGGACATATGAGAGCTACCCACGGGTATGTAATAATGTCAGGAGAAAATGCGCTAATCTGTACAAGATGTAACTGCCGACTAACTGTGCATCATATCTTGATAGATTGCATATGTTTGTGACCTTATGTCGCATATTTAAATTACATGATAATATTTGCCAGATCCTAAAAAATGACAATAACAGTGATAGATAGGGTTCTCGGATTCTTGCAATGTGTTTTTAACAAATTTATAATAAATTTTTAACAAAATTTAAGATTTACATAGTTTTTTCTTGTTATCCTTTAAGGGGCTTTTTACACCCCTTTCAGATTTTTAACTGTTATAGATTTGTTTTCTTTTCTTTTTTTTTTATCCGTTAAGTGGCCTTTTACACCCCTTACAGATTTTTAATAATGCTTTTTTTTATTTTTCGTTTAGTTTTAATTTCATTTTATTTCATTTCATTTCATTTCATTCATTTCATTTTATTTTTTAGATTGTGATTGTTATATTAGTTTTAAGTTTTACATAGTTTTCACTTGTGATATTAGTTTTAGTTATATGTTTAATCTTAATGTATTTTAAGTTTTTAAGTTTTAAATTTTATTTTCTCTGTGATATTAGTTGTATGTTCTTTTCATCTGTGATATTAGCTTTAGTTTTATTTTATTTTAATCTAGTCTTAGTTTTAGTTTTTTAAAATTTTAATTTTATCTTCTGTGATATTAGTTGTAAGGTTTTAATAAAATCAGTTTTTTTAAAATTTAATTAAATTTTTTGTTTGTTTTAATTTTAGTGTTTTGAATATTTTTTTTTTCTCATTACCAATAGGCATTTGATTCGGTTAATATAAACACCTTAGCGTTGTTCGCCCTTAAAAAAAAAAAAAATTGCACTACACAGTAATTCTGCTGGCCGTCTTATCCCAACAGCCTTTCTACCATTGAAATCTTTTAATGCTCTATTAAATTCAGATCTCAGTATTGTATCTCCCTTTTCATCCTCTTCAACTTTCTCTTCTTCCTCTTAAAGGAGAAAATGAATTAAAAACACAGTTTTTAATTCATTTTCTCCGTGTAACTCTTCAATGTATTCTACCCATCTATTGACCTTTGCTTTCTTATTATAAATCTGTGTACCATCTTTGGGTAACACATTATTAAATTTTTATTTACATTTCACAAAATTCTCTTTAACTGTCCTGTATGCTCTTTTTATTTTACCAATGATCATTTCTCTTTCCACTTCTGAACAATTTTTTATCCACTTTCACTAATTTGCACTTTCTGTTTATAATATTTCTTTACTGTCGATAGTTCCTTTTACATTTTTCATCACTAGCATTCTTAAACTTTCTATGCTCATTCATCATGTTCAATGTGTCCTCTGATATCTAAGGTTTTCTACTAGTTCTCTCTGTTCTGCCTAAGTTCACTTTAGCTGATTTTAGAATTTCTGTTTTAACATTCTCTCATTCTTCTTCTATATTTTCTACTTTATCATTTTTACTCAGACTATGTCAGTGATGTCCTCCTCAAAATTCTTTTTTACCTCTTTCTCAAGCCTCTAAATTCCAACCATACATCTGATACCTTTTATTCAGGTTTTTAAATCACAATCTACATTTCATTATTATTATGTTTGTTTATATACATTTTCATTATTATTATGTTTTTGTTTATGCTTTAATTTTTTTTGTTTTTGTGTTTGTTTTTTATTCTGTTATCCAAGAAGGGGCCTTTACACCCCTCTTGGATTTTGTTAAATTTTATATTATACTGTCCAGCTTTAAATAAATTTATTTTGTTTTTAAGCTTCTGACTGTGATATTAGTTTTAACGTTTTTGTGTTATTAGTTTTAAGTTTTAATGATATCTTATCTGTGGTATTACCTTTAAGTTATAGTTAATATTTTAATTTTATTCTAGTCTTAGTATCTAGCTTTTCAATTTTTCTCTTGTATGTGAAATTAGTTGTAAGTTTTTAGTTATATTAGTTTTTTAAGATTTTAGTCGTATTTTAATTTTTATCTAGTTTTAGTTTTTAGTTTGTTTTAAATTTTTTTATCTGATTTTTTTATCCTGGCAATGATAACGCATCAGTATTTTTTGCCAAAAAAAAATCATTAACTTTTCGTCACTATCAATGTGTATTCGCGAATATGCTTTGCAATCGAGGAGTAGATTTCTAAATCTTTGTTTAAACATGATTTAATTCTATTTGGTACCTTGCAGTATCACCAGGTTTTTTCCATGTGTATATTCTTCTATCATGATTTTTAAAATGAGTGTTAACAATTATTAAATTATACTTTGTGCAAAACTCAATAAGTTGATCCCCTCTCATTCCTTTTGCCCAGTCCATATTCCCCCACAATATTTCCTCCTTGCCTTTTTCTATGCTTGCATTCCAATCTCCAACTATTATTAAATTTTCATTCCCTTTATGTGTTTAATGGCTTCATCAATTTCTTTGTATACACTCTCCACCTCATCATCATCATGGGCACTTTTAGGCATATAGACAATGTCAACTGAGGTTTTGATTTTATCCTTACTACAATGATTCTATCGCTAATCTTTTTTGTATTCTACTCTCTTCTATATCTTCTTGTTCATATGAAACCTACTCCTGCCTGCCTTTTATTTCATGCTGGGTTAATTATTCTAAAATCATCTGGCCAAAAGTTGTTTTCATCTTCCACCGAACCTTACTAGTTCCTATTACATCTACATCATCCATTTCCCTCTTTAAATTTTCTAACCTACCAACCATTTTAGACTTCTAACACATTCCACACTTTGACTCAAAGAATCTTATATTTTAATTTTCTGGTGACTTCTTTCTTTAGTAGTCCCCACCAGGAGATTCAAATGGGGGACTAGTTTACCTCCAGAATTTTTTACCAAAGAAGGTGCCTCCATCTTTGTTTTATGAAAATGTAGAGAGCTACATTTTCTTGGGAAAAAATAGCCGTAATTTTCCATTGTTTGACCTACACCCTTACTACTGAAAGAGCTGCTGCCCTCGTTCAGGAGTCATTCCTTATTGGCTTTCAACAGATATGGTTGTGCCTTCCAGCTACTCTGTATCATTGAGCATGCAAGCCCCCTCACCATCAGCAAGATCTCATGATTCGTAAAGATAGTTACAATTCTAATAAATCTCAAATCAAAATAATTCAATAAATTAACCATATTCAAATTGCTATTAATCGTTTTTTTTTTTTTTTTTATTTTGAGATTGGTCTTTTTGTTGTTGGGAAATTCTTTATTTCCCTCTAGTGCATTGAAGAGTTTCTTTATGGTGAACTTCTCAGATGTAATTTGATTGATATTTCATGAATAAATTATTTTAATTGGTCTAATTGTTCATCCTTTTTTGTTTTTTTTTTTACTTATTGATTATTCTAAAGATTTTATGAAAATTAAATTTTATGATTAAAAAAATAAAATTTGCTTATCTTTTAATTTTAGAGGCCCTGTATATACTATATTTTAAAAATTAAATTGATGATTATTTATCATTTTAGAATTGTTTCTTGGCCCAAAAGAGCACTGAAGAGGCATACAGTATGCTGCTCCTTACAAAGCCAGGCATTGCTGCCACTTAATAAGACCTTTTGAACATTACTCATAAGTTACTGCCTTCACAATTGTTGTCTTTATTATATAACTCATTTATTTTCACTTTACATTTTTATGTTTTTTCTTGGATGTTTTCAAGAGCAGTTTTTGTTGTTGGGGTAATTATTAAGAAATTTTGAACGGTACAGAGTAATTTTCATATTTTGGAATACAAATATTATAGGATAAAACTTGTTAGTTAAAAATTACAGATATTACCTACTTTCGTTCTTTTTCTGTTTAGCCTCTGGAACTACCATTAGGTATTACTTCAGGATGATATGTATGAATGTGAAGGAAGTGTAGTCTTGTACAATTTCAGTTTAAAACCACTAATTTAATTATACTGTCTTCTAATGGTCAGTGACCATTCATAAGACAGAATCATTTGACTGAAAATGATGATTGACTACCAGGCTGTAATTTAGCTTGTAGTCGATTGTGAATTAAAAATAATTATTTAAATTTACAGGTAGTATGTTAAATTTTTATAGGTATGTTATTATATGTACTAAGCAGAAAATTATTTTTCCTAACTGTTTTAAAAAATAAATGGAATATATATAAGTTAGCTAGAAGAATGGCCATGTAGTCCCCTAACCTTCTGGTAGGCGTGCATCATAGAGTCACACGAGCAGGCGTTTGTTGTGTGTTTTACAATTGTTAAAACCTATTATTATAACATATAACCTATAACATATAGCCTATAACCTATAACCTATAACATATATTATTATAACATATAAATGTTAATTTTTTAATAAGTTATTACAGTATTTATAATCAAATACTGTGGTTTTCATTTTTAATATTGTCAATAATATATTTTTTATGATATGATACTATATTTTTTATATCAAGTAAAATAGTTGTTGAAAAAAGAAAAAAATAATAAAGGTGGGGAAAAATTAGTGATAAAGGTATAACAGAAAATACAAAAATATGATTTAAATATTTATGATAATGAGTTGTCAGTGGTCTTTTATTAATCTAGTTCATTTTCTTTGCTGCATGTCAAACGAACAGTTAGCTTCTTTTCATGTTGTTTGCAAATAAAAAGAGAACACTTTTCATTTAATGGAGGCTGATGAGTTCTTGTTCCTACCACACATCTAGAAGGTTCCTCTCTTCTTTGGAGGTTTGTTGGGAGTTGAAGAGCCTCTGCTCATTTTCTTGTCAGTAGCGCTCTAAATATACAGAAATATCTCAAGGTAGTAGTTTAATTTGAGCTTGTTCAGTTTGGTGTCCTTTCATTAAATCTATAGTAAGATTTTTTTGAAAAATTCTTGATGAATTTTGTGGATTTGTGAAGGACAGGAGAACTCTAGTATTTATGATTGTTAGATTGATTAGAACATAAAATATCAGAAGAGGCATCTTGTTACCTAATGATACGGAATAAGCAGCATATATTTTAACTGAAATCTATTATGCAATCGCTGAGTTGAACCATCGCAACAGTTTCTGTTGGATTCCTAGCCTCCTTGAAATTCCAGGTAATGAACGTGCAGATTCTGCTGCTAAAGACACATGTAATCAACCTCCCTTCACCACTTGTGTTATAGAAACATTCACCAAATTCTGGGCAATAATAAGGAAGTTTTAGACTGGGTATTGCTATTTTTATGAAGTATTAGTATTTTACACATAATTTAAAATTTTGGTATATAGTTTTCACTAGTGCTGAAGAATTATTGTAACATGATATGAGTTGTAAGTTTTTGTTTAATTTTTATGGTAGTTTTATTTTTTCATTTTTTTCTTTTATAAAATTTATTCCGGTCGATGATAACGCCAAAGTGTTTTTCACCCACAAAAAACACAAAAAAAAGCATATATTTTATCACATGTGTTAGCTCCTTTTGTCATATTATAATCTAATATGACTTCTGGTTTATTCGTCTCTTCATCTAATGTCATGCATAGACAACATTTAAATGACTTTTTGTTTTTCTTAGGAACATACGACACCTTCATTTCGTCATCCTGAAACGCAAACTTTGAACTACTTATCTCCATTGCTTTGTTTGGTTGAAATGATTGAGGAATTTGTGCCTTATTCTTTGTCAATGTGCCAATCATTTTTATTCCTTTTTCAAACATAATCTCATTAAGAGGTATGCTGGTGTACCTTTTATCAATTTTAAAGTTTTGATTAAATTTTTTGATCAAATGACAAGTCTTTTTACAATCTCAGTTGGGGTGTTGTCATCTTGGTAGAGTCTCAGTAGATGCTTCCCACAGTAGACCTCTTAATTACTACAGAAAAATGCTTGTGGATCACACAATGTAAACATTTTCAGAATATATTTTGCGAGCTTGGATGGCATGTATTATACAAAGGCTCACTGACCTTGAAAGAGATGCAACATTTCATCTATATACACTTCTTAGATCTTTTCATCTCTTTTCTTGGATCAATCAAATATAGCCCACCAGGCTGGTGTAGTGGTAAACGCAATTCAGCTGATTTCCAAGTTGAGATTTCTAAGGTTCAAATCCTCGTAAAGGTAGTTTTTTTTTTATACGGATCTGAATACTAGATTGTGGATACTGGTGTTGTTTGGTGGTTGGGTTTCAATTAACCACACTTCTCAGGAGTGGTCAACCTGTATTGTACAAGACTACACTTCATTCACAATCACACATATCATCCTTTGAAGTAATACCTTACGGTAATTCTGAGGTTGAACGGACGGACGGACGGAGGAAGGGGGAGGGGGAGGGGGGGAGAGAGAGAGAGAGAGAGAGAGAGAGAGAGAGAGAGAGAGAGATCAAGTAATGTCAGCCAGTAATGGTTGGCCTGAGACTGCACAAGACTATGCTTCATTTACATTAATACATATCATCCTCATTCATCCAAAAAAGAATTGATTCAATCAATTCATTCATCAAAAGAAATTCATTCAAACAAAAGGAGACCAATTAAATAAAGAAGATCCAACAAGGCAAGCATTTTATTATGATTAGTTGGTAAGCAATCTCTCGCTTTGATAATTTTCAGAAATCTGAGAAATGCAGGTGTTAGAGGCATATTTCATATCATGTGTCATATTCATATCCGTTATTTGTAAAAATGGTAGTTTTAATACCTGGAGATCTGGGTTTTGGTCCGGAAAACTTTTTGATGGTATTTTTACAGGGTGTTTTGAATTTGCCTTATATTTCCGTTGTGCACCAATTGGCTTTTCCGCGTATAAATTCTTTGATCTCGGTCTCAATATGAAAATCTTATTAGTTTCATCTTCTAACACACTATTAACTTAGTGTTCATTGTACTTGATATGTTCATCACTTAGATCTTGGCAACTTTCAAGAAAGTCATTATTATCACTATATGCATCGTCATCATTGTCTGAAAGCTCTTGAAGAACACATGAGATGTCACTTAAATTTAATATATCTGTAGCCATAGCAGTAAATCATTAACAAACAATAAAACTATAAAATGTACTAAAAAAAAAAAAAAAAAAATTCACTGTAGTTATAAGCGAAAAATGTCACATGAATAGGTGTGCCTTATAAATGTACAACAGTCACTAATACACTCCTGGAAGTGGGTATCAGAGTACTGAGGAGTGGTGTAGAGGGTTGTTTGTCCATGCAAGGGTGGTGGGGGAAGATAAAGAGGAATATGTGTGTCAAACTGACTTTCTAAATTCATAGAATCTGCCTGCCCATGCAATAAATCATCGCTGTTGTAAAATTGGCATGCGTAACTTGATAGTTATGTGTGGAAGGTTAATTACAAGGCCAAAAAAATATTTTTTAGATTGAGATGGAATGAATTTTCATGTGTTTATTTTAATTTTGTTAGCATTGAAGAAATGGAAATTTCATGTCAGGTTATAAAAAATAAATCAGGTTGCTTCATTTTGTGTAAAAGTGTGTTCTTTCATAAATAGAAAAAAAAGGTTCATTTGGCAGCTATGATTTTTGTTACTGGCATGACATTAAAGAATAACTTAGTAACTTCACTTATTAAGGGTGTTTTATTATTATTAGTTTACGTAACTATGTTTCACATTGTTTATGTTCCTGTTTCTGTTTCAGAGTGTTTTAATTTTGAATTACATTTTCATTTTTGTGTTTTTAGGTTGAGTCATTTGTGATAGATCAAGAAGACCTTGTCGAAGAGGCTAGAATACAGACATCAAAGTTCCTGTTGTCACCAGATGACACCGATCATTCTGTTGATCCTGAAACTCAAGCTCGATTGGAGGCATTATTGGAAGCTGCTGGTTAGGCAATATTCATATTTTAATAGACTAGTTAACTTATTAAACATTTTAGCACTGTTCATATTGTGATTTTTGTTGTGTATTTGTTCTCTCGCAATTGTAAAACAGTCAGAGTAATTGTGAGATTCTGTGGTTGATTATAACAGTCTTTTCTCTGTTATATTGGGTTAGAATAAAAAGTTGTTTGAATATTGCCTTTCTTAGTAATAATTCTATACAATTGATCACATTATAAATTGGACACACAATGTCTGATAGTTTTTTCATTTATCATATTTATGTAATTTTTTTTAGGCTACTAATCCTCCCTCTCCCACCCCCTCTCACTGTGTGCGTGTGTTTTTAAAATCTGTTAACTAATTTTCTATTAATAGAAAAATAAACATCATTCTCCAATGGAGAGGTATTGTTTAGCCTGTATTTAGCACTCTGTATTATTTTTTAATTATAAATTACATTAAAAATATATTAAGCCTTAAATAATATATAATGCAAATAGAAAAAATAAAAAAGGAAATAAGAGGACAAAGCAAAATATAAGAATAGTATGACTAATTATTTTTACATTTGATTATATGCTGAAGGTTTTCAATTTTATGGTATGAAGCCCTGAGCTCAGATGTCAAATCATTGACAAAGCATCTTATACTGCTTTATTAACTGTACATAATTTGCAAGTTCAATTTTCTTGGTTAATTAACTGTTTATTGTTTTATTTCAAATACAATAAATACAAATAGGAAAGTTTTAAATTATCTTTTTTTTGTGTTTAAATTAAATACAAAGAGGAAGGAATTTCCTCTTTGTTTCACTCAAGTCTAAAACCTTAATTTTTTTCTATGTCTTACAATCTGTTGTTTTTCTCAACTCTGCCAGCATAAATTACAGCTAGTATGATTAATAAAAAAATCAATGATGTGGTGACGAAAGAAAAAAAAATTCAAATTTCATAAGATGTATAAGGCAATAGGCATCTCAGTTGAGCACATTTCACATGAATTTTTACCTTTGTGAAACTGTTTGCAAGTTGGGTGTTTTGTTGTTTGACAATTGATCAAAATGTGAATGAGTAAATGTTTGATTTGGAGCTGTTTCAACATAATCAAAAGGAATTTTTGAACTGTTTCATAATATTTGATGAAACTTGAATACATCATTATCAACCTGGAACCAAGGAATAGAAAAGAATTTGAATATACATTTTTAAATTTATATACATTTTTCTTTATATGTAATAATTTTTATTGGGATTAATTAAAACAAACTGATAACCATACACTGTAAGAACAATGATCATTACAGTTCTTAAAGAACATTTACAGTTATTATTTTAAGTATTTATTTAGCATTACTATTGATGAAATTTACATTTTTGGTCATGCATTTTTGTTTAATTAACGATTATGTTAAATTTTACCATGATCAAATTTATTATTATTTTTTAGTAATTTTTTACTTTAATTTAGTAATTTTTTAGTAATTTAGTAGAACTAAATTACTGGATTCTATATTGGATGTTTGTAGAAGAACTCCATGATTGCAAAAAAGCATCTGGTTGTCATGTTTATGTTCATTAAATTATTAAGTTTTCATCTGCAAATATTTGTTGCGGTTGGCACCACTGGGTGACCTTGACTGCATATTCGATCAGAAATCTCGCGCTCAAGTCATGACAACACTGCAACAGAAAGCTCAATTCACGATTTGATTTGTTGAAACAAGATTGGTTATCACAGTAAGTGTAATTACATTGATAGAAAAAAAATTCTTTAATGTTTCTCTAAATGTGATATCATTTCTTGAATTTTTTTACATATATTACAGAACTGTAAATACAATTTTTCTATCACCCGTAGTTTTAAATAAATTACGCTTACAAAAAAATTAAGGGAAAATGTAGTTAAAATCTGTAAAATTTATAATTTTGCAGGGCCATACCTGTGTTAGAATGATTTCGCTGATGCTCTTCTTTTTAAATAGTCTTAGGCATATCCCGAATTAATGTCCAACAGTAATCGGCCAGCATGTTAATATTCGATTTTCCCTTTATAGCGGCTTTCCGTCACCTAAATGTCTTGGTAGAACGTTCACTGTGTTCATCACTTTTGTTTCCAGGTTTGTCCATGAAAAAATCCAGATGTGAGTGGAGGAAATATGTTTTCAAAGACATATTACTTCCCATAGCTGTGTATGAAGTAAGAAGTTAATTAACAATATTTTGGTAGTTGTCAAGATTTTTGTTTGCTGAGAAAATTTCTGTAAACATTTTTAAATGAAGCCGAAGCTGCACTTTCAACATTATTTAACATTGAGTTAAATACATCATCTTGACCAACTTTCTTATTTGAGGACCAACAAATATTCCTTCTTTAATTTTTTGTTCACTTTCATTTGGAAATTTCTGCGTGATGTAGAAAGATCCAGGACACTCCTTCTTCATTGCTTTTACAAAATTTTTTTTATTAATCCTAGCTTGATATGGAGAGGGAGTAAAAATAGTATTTTGGGTTCAACTAAAGGCTCATGAATGATATTTTTCCCAGTTGGAGTTAAGTTGTCTCATTTATTCCACTCTTTGGTAACATAATGTTTATCCCTAGCTTGGCTGTCCCATTCGCAAAGAAAACACATTTACTTAGTATAGCCTAACTGCATGCCTAACAAAATAACTATAAGTTTCAGATCACGACATATATTTCAGCCTATGATTTTTATAATTTATTTTTTCAAGAAAATCTTTCATCACATAGTATGTCTCTTTCAAATTAATACCATAAGTGGGTATCAAAGAATATTTGTTAACCATTGTGTAGTAGAACCACTTTAAAACTGTCCATGAAAAGAATCCGTGAAAAGGCGCTACTCTTCAGGTTTATGAACTTCTCTTTATTTGCAACATAAGCTTGTCAATATTTGTGCAAAAAACCAAACCATTTTCATCAATAAAGCACTGAGGAAGTTCTTTTTGTCGGCTTCAAAAGCTCGAAAGTTTTGTATTTTTTTTGAAGTAAATTCCAATCCTGGAGTCTAGATCCTAACAGTTCAGCTTGATTTGTTGATAAATTTAAATCCCTAACGAAGTCATTAATTCACTTTGTGATATAAGATATGGCTTATAAGAAGGTAATTCAAAATCAGTCATTGTTGTCTTATTCAGTATTGTCCGATTCTTCAGTAGTGCTTTTGAAACACATTCACAGGTGGCTCAGGAACTGAAACAATTTCATTGTGAGATACAGGCCTGATTGGAAATTGCAATGAAGGATATTTTACAGTATGTTTAGATTTTTTTTTGAAATTCCAGACACTTGTTTAACGAAAGTGAAAATCGATTACATGATCCTTTGGCTCATCCAAACCATAGGTACACCAAATGGCAAAGCCTTCCGTGTACCTTTCATCCATTCTCTTAAATATACAGAACAATTAATGCATACTATATGAAGAGCTCACATCTTATCCTGATCACCAATTTTATACTGAAAGTACAAATGATATGCTTTTTCAATTAAAGATGTAATGCTTTTTCTATTTGATTTTACGGTAAACTCACCACATACATAACAAAAGGCATTCACATCATTTACCCAATTTTGAGGCATTATGACTCTGCACTGTTAACAAACTTAACAGATCAATAAGACTGAACAAAATTCATTTCTAAATCCAGTGCTTAATACAAACAACACAGCTGTGTTTTCATCTACATGTCAAACATGATTAATCTTGCCCTTGAAGGTTTACTCTTCCAGTATTAGATATGATTTTGTAATATGTGATTTAATTCTTTGTCTAGTATTGTTTATTTATAGCTTACAAATTATATTAACAAAGTTAAACAATAAAAAATAGAGCTAACAAAATACAACAAAGGAGCTTAAAATGCTAACTATATGTGGAATGAATCCAAGCATCTTGTATGCATTGCTTGAAAAAGTCATTAGCGAGGTGCAATTTATTCGAGTTTTTTTTATTTAACACACATGCAGCCGCTGGAACTATCATGAGCATATCATCAGCCACTGTGCAATCTCGTGGCAGCAGGTTAACCTAGAACCCATTCTTGCTTGGGATCCTTTTAAGGACCTCCCTCCAGCTCTTAAGGTCTCCCCTGGCTCTTCAAAGAACTCCCGACATCCTGCTTCTGGCTTGCCGAAGAGCCCCTCCTCAGGGGAGGGTTTATTAGGAAGGTTAGGAATACCTAAATCTAGTGTACAAAGTGTTGTGTAAGAGACCCGACTACTTGCATATAAAATACAACTTTTACATGAATTGAAATCCAAAGACAAAGTGAAAAGATGGGAGTTTGCAGATTTACTACTTAACAACATGATGAAAATAGAGGGCAACTTGAAAAATGTTACGTTTTCAGATGTTATTAATCACCAAACAGAATAATTAAAAATTTACCCTTTCAGAATATAAATTCATGTAAGTGTAAGTAATTCCTTAAATATAATGCTGTTTAAATAATACTTAAAATCAGTTGCTTCTATAAACACTGTATATTCATAAAGTATAGCTTTTTGCTGAAAAATTTTTTGAAGCTATTTTATGTCTGTATGCTTAGTGTATCGTAATTATACGTAAATTTTTAATATACTTATGAACATGTTCAAAATCTCCTAATTCATTAGAGATTTAAATGATGGATTCAGAAATAAATATGTCATATATTGTATTTTAATTCTAAAAAAGTTTTGTGTAAGTTTTATCAAATTTTTTATGTGATTTTTTTTTAAATGATTGTTTAATTTTGCCAAAAATTGTTAAAGTTTATTATATACGAGATTATCTATTAGCAGAAGTGTTAAAATGGAGTATAGTTCCATTCCAATCCAATCGAGATCTCAGTTTGTGGAAGTGGAGGTTAGCTTCCTCCAAATCTACTCGTAAGATTTGATAGCAAAAATATTTAATTGTATTATACAATTTAAACAAAAATAATCTTGTATATCATTTTGTGATTGCATGAACATGTGTTTGTTGCTATTAATATGCTTCTGACATATGTACATGATTTAGATTTTGATACAAGTGCCAAGTGTGAAATTGTTATGTTTATAGGAATTGGGAAATTGGCCACAGGAGATGGTAAGCACCTTGCTGATCCTGAAGTACTTCGTAGACTAACATCCAGTGTTTCATGTGCTCTAGATGAAGCTGCTGCAGCTCTAACACGAATGAGAAGTGAAAATCCTCGTCCACAGCCTGAAACTAGGTCAGTCAGTTGTTTTAATATGTAGAGCACTAATATTTTAATTTATTTTTACTTACAGAAATAAACAGGAAGACAAGAAACTGACTACAACTTGTGAAGCCAATAAACTTGGCATGTTCATCTTGACTTGACCTTTTTTTGTGTCTTTTTTTGTTTTTTACTCCATCCCTGCCAGTTTGGACCAGCAATTAAGCATTATGCAATCCGGGAGAGTGTCCTTTGACTCTAGTGGGCCTCCCTACCTATCGGCTGTAAGTCCGGCATAGCAAGTCGGCCCACCCGTTCTGGATCTTTTAATTTTTTTGGCTTGTCTCCAACTATGGCATTAGGAGTCCCAGTCTGCTTTTCCAGTTCCGGCTGCCTCACACCCTTTGCCGGGTCTTTGTCTTATCTTGTTTGCCTATGTAAATAAGTACTGCTGAGGCGGCCCTACTGGTTTATCTCAGGCACCACAGCTTTAAGATATTAACTTTTGTTTCTGGTTCTCAGCTCTTTTAATGCAATTCCAGGGTACGTTGCCAAAAGCATTGTTGACATCAAGGAAAACCATCAAGGGGATCTCTCTGGTGCTCCACGTGCCCGCCCTGCAATGTTCTGCTCAGCTCACCACTTTCTGTAAGGCATCAGTGGTGGATCTTCCTTTTCTAAATCCATATTGGGTTTCGGAAAGGCCCCCTGTTCCGTTAATTTCTCCATAGAGTCTTTCAACATAAAGGCATTCATATAAATTTTCCAGCACCGGAAATAAGCAGATGGGTCTGAATTTGTGGGCCTCTCCCCTGGCTGCCTGCTTTGGGATCAGGATTAAGCATCCTGTCTTTCAATTAGTCAGGATGCTACCTCTCATCAGGACCTATTGAAACGTTGTAGTATATGCAAGGGGTCGAAGTTTAAAAGTTCCTTAAGAAGAGCTCCTTGTACACTGTCCTTTCTTCTTATCCATTGCCAGATTAGTCTGCAATTAGAGCTGCATGTCTCAACCAAGTGATCTCTTGAGTCCACCAATAAACTTTTTTCTTTAGATTGAGGCCTCTGGGTCAAACTTTTACCCTCCTCTTCAAGTATTGCCTGAACTCTCTCAGGTTTAATTTCTTCTGTTCTGTCTAGCCTCTCAATCACCGTGTTGATGAATCAGTGAATTTGGGAGGTTAAAGGCTTCCAGTTCAGTTCCTCACCACGGCTGAGTTTACCTCAAACTGAATGGAAAAACTTATCCCCCCCTCTGATCTGAAGAAAACTTCTCCAACAACTTCCAATTTGTAATGTAGGGCAGTAGAACCTCTGAAACTGCCATGAGGTCTATAATGGAACCAATCCCTCTGCCTACGTAGGTGGGGATTCTAGGCGAATTCAATGCCGTGATGTTCATTGATGCCAAGACAGATGCTAATTTGGCGCCTCTTCGCATGTTTACTCTGCCGCCCAATTCGATCACTTCCGAATTAAAATCACCAGCTAGTATGATAAGAATTGAAGCCAATCTTAGTAGATCCTCAGTCATTGAGGAACTCCTGAAATCTCTCTTTCGTACAATTTGGCGAGATGTATCCACTTACCAGAGAGTAATAAGCTTACTGGAGAGAGTATTTTGTTACAGATAAACTAACTTGACCTTTTCTCATCTTAGTTTTGTTGACATCAAAGCTCCTAGTGGTGCTGATTACTATTGTGTTGCATTCACTATCCGCGTACTAATCTTGGGATGTAGTCAAACCGATTTTGGGCGCCAACAGGAGAATCCAGTCACAATTATCCGTGGATAAGTGTGACTAAATAAAATAGCGATCTCTACTTCTTCAGCTATTGTAAAAGTTATACAATAGCTGGTCTGTAAATCTTGTGTTGTGTATGCCAAGACTATGCTACCTGCTGTTTTCAGTGGGTATAGTCTAGCTTTTGATAAACTAAGACTAAAAATGAGGATGCTCTCCATGCATTCTCATTTAAACAGCAGTTTAAACTTTTAAAATAAAACTATTTCCTTCAACAATGTTTGCATGACCCCACCTTATTACATTTTAGGCTATAAAATAAATTTTATTTTCTCCATGCTAAGTCATGGGAGCAGTGTCTTCTAGCTGCATTTAGTTGTAAGCACTTCATGCTTTGTTTTGGATATACCTCTGCTCCGTTACTTACTCTCGCACTTAAAGCTGCCTGTTCTTTGACCGTGTTTGTTACAGTCTAGACATCTTATCTCCTCGAGGCAGTCCCCAATCTTTTGAGCTGTACTGCCACATCTGAAACCATGTGTGTTTGGTTTGGCCTATTGCAGGAGAAGGATGTATGTCTTCGCCTCCAGCACAGAAAGCACCTCTGCTCTTCCTTTCAAAGTTCAAGATGACACGAGTGCCAGCCTATGATTCTCTCCTTATTCGCCAGTGTGGGAGCCGCACATGCCGGAAGATGAACCGCGGATTGTTTGGTTTCCCCAAATGCAGGTTGCAGAGCAGTCATTTTTACTGGCGTCTCAAGATCTGTCACCTTCTTGAAAGCCTTTATCTTGCTTTCCTCTGCATCCATATCCAAAACCTTGATGTGTTATATGAGCATTTTCCTGTGTAGTAGTGGGTTGTCCATGATAACGGTGTTTTCAACTTTTGTGTCTATCTGATTAGGTCTTCTTTTTTCTTAGAAGACTCTTTCACCTTTTGAAAGAGATTTGGATTTATATCTCCTCAGCAAGATTGGTCCCCATGCCAGCATTTACCTGTTTGAAAAGGTCGGCATGGGGACCGATTTTCCGTAACTAAGCCCTGCCTTATTCATTGTAACCAGCATAGAAGGCTGGTCCGGTAGGCGTGAGGTCTTTTCTCCCTCACCAATCAAATGTAACAGTATCTCTGTCTCTCCCTTAATGTTCTTTCTAGACAAAAATTCCAACAGTTTGGTGAACATGTCACCCAACTTATCATTACTGACACAGAAGTGTAGTTCTCCAATTGAAGCTCCATTAATCTTAGTTAGGGCTGACATTGCATGTGACACCTTCTCTTCATCATTCTCATCTAACACGATGGTGAATATCATTTTCTTGTCCTCAGGGTATAATATTTTGATATTCTTCGCATCCTTAATCACCGCCTCACTTGGAATATTACTCTCAGTGATGATTTTTTTCTTATTTCAGGGGACCTCTCAGATATACTGTTAAAAGCGTTCTTGGCCCATGGTGTTTTCACCATAACGAAGACTAAAAAAATCCTCTGTGTCTTTTGGTGAGGTTCCTTGCTAATTTCTACCTTCTTAAAACTTTCAACATTCAACTTTGTGTTTATCATTTCTTTCAACTCTTGTAAGGACCCAGAGTTTAAAGATTTTTCAACCTTGTCCTGTAGCTTGGTCTTCTCTTGATTGCCCAATCTCTCGGTTTCCATTGATTTCTCATTGGTTTGCCCAATCTCTCGGTTTCCATTGATTTCTCATTGGTTAACCTGAGTTTAATACTTTGGTACAAAGTGAGCACTGTTGTCTCTAGCTCCCTCGCCCTCTGCAGTATGGTCCGTTGTCCTAAATCACTTTACAGAGAAACTAATCCATATAATTTTTCAAATCAAAACTAGTCTAAAAGAATACAAGAAATTGCACTGCGTCTTACTTAAGCCCAAAAAATTAAGCTAACCAAAAAATCTCAATAAAGAATTAGTCTGTAATCCAAATCTCTCAAAATTTTGTAAACTTATCCTTTATACACTATACTTCAATACCAGTCCTATATAATCACTTAAAAAACACAACAAAAAATTACACTGAAGAGGAGCGATTTATAACTTCACTGTATAGTCACTCAACTATCTTGACTTGACTGACCTGAGTAACATTCATTTGACAGTTTCCTAAAGAAAGAGTGCATTATAATTTTAAGGGAAGTTTGATGATTGTAATTTAGAGAAAGTTAGATGACTGTTGAATTTTGAATCTAAAGTCTAAAAATATATACTTTGACTTCTCTAAAAAATTTCAATTTAGTATAAAAAAGTAGCTTAAATAAATTAGTAGTTTTATGCAAAGAAACTGTAAAATCAGATATAAAATTACTCTTAAAAAGTTTGCTGAAAATTTATGTAAAAAATAAAACAAAATAAAAGTAAACGAGGCAGATTAATACTCATTATTATATTTCACTTACTTAATCTAACCACCAAAATAATCTTTTCACCAATCTGAAAAGTGGTGGGTAGTAACTGAAAGTTTTCACTTATCATAGCCCTAAAAAGTGAATTGTGTGGATCTGCATGGTAGGTTCTATTCAAGAAACTTAATAATAGTTCTTCATGGCGATTGAACACAGTGCATTTTCATTAATGTACAAATTTTTTTTTGAAATAGTTGTCATTTCTTGAAAATGTTGAAAATATTTTTATTCAAATGAGTGAAATTTTGATAAAATTAATATAATTGTAATGGAAACATGACAGAATATAATTATAAAAAGAAACTTAAAAAAAAGATGGAAAAACTGAAATAATTATTAATTTGAGGAAACAAATCTTGAAAGAAGATACTGCCTAAAGTTTGTTAAATTTCAGTAAAGATTCCAAAGTATGTTGTAGATAAATCAAGCTAGTAATAATTAAATAAAACAAGGACATAAAAAAATATTGACATTAGAAAAAGGGTGAAATATATGAGGTAGATAGATAAAGGGAGAGGGAGATGAACATTTTTTTTTATTGGAGTAAAAAAAAAAAAACAATATAAGAACATCAGAACATATTTTATAGCAGTCATGTTTGCCACATAAAAATATATAAATATTTCATTATTATCATCAGTAACTGAATATAAAGATTTATTTCTCCATTAAGGTAAATTTTTCACAAAAAAAAATTAATATAAAAAATGGATTCAATTTTTTCTGAACTAGAAAATGTAGTTAGAGATGAGAATATGGCACAGAATCAGACATTTAATTTATTCTCAACCCCTGAAAATGATGTTTTGACCTTTATGTCTGAGGATTCAAAATATTTAAAAATAAAATTTTAATCTTCTAAATTATTTAGAATAATGTAGTAGTAAAATTATTTGTGGAATTATATTTATACAGTTGTTAATTAATTTTGTCTCATGCGCGCATGTGCATGTATGTGTATTATAGTGTCATAAAGCTTCAGTTTATTTAACAGGTCCCTAGTTGAAGCTTGTACTGATGGAGATGTGGGAACAGTGCGAAAATTGTTAACAGAAGGTCGAAGTGTACATGAAACCACTGAAGAAGGAGAAAGTCTGCTCTCTTTAGCATGTTCAGCTGGATACTTTGAGTTAGCACAGGTATTCAAAGTTTGTTTGGTCTTGGTAATATCATAAATGATCATTATTTTCAAAGTAAATATTAAAACTATCACTACATTAGGTATGTATGCGAGTGTGAATGTTCATGTATGCACTTATATGATAAGATTAGTTTAATCTTGTGGGTTGGTTTTAATGGCTGATATCAAATAAGAAGAAGAGGTTCTTTCTTTTTGCTGAACTTAAGTTTATTTTAAGCAGATCTTTGTCAAACAAATTGTGATAGTTTGTTGATAAAATGTTCTGGTTTTTTTTCTTTTATAACCAACACTAAAATTCATTATCTATGTGATGATTCATTATTCTTCATCAAATATTGTCAATGATTGAGTTATTTTTGTGGCTTATGAAATAATATTTCATACACTCACAATTCTTCTTTTAACTTTTTCATTGCTTGAATAATGAGAAGTATATAACCTTACAACTTTATTTTATTTATATTTTTTCTTTATTTACTTAATTAAAAAATGGGGTGAAAGTGTAAATTCCATGATATAGTTGAGTGAAATAAAAATAGTTTAAAGTGTCTAAGATTCATAACATTATTTTCATCAATTAGAGTGTTGGAATAATAGGAAACCCAATTCTTTTTTGGATGGTTGCCTCATCCAATCATTTGGATTCTTTAACCAATATCTGAATGGAAGACAAGCTCACTGGGAAAGATCTCAAAGCAGGTAGTTTCTTCAGTAGTTGCGTGTTTCTTAAGTATTTGCTTGTGTAGCATAAGCTTTGATCTTAAAAAAAATATGTTTGTGTATGTATATATATATATATATATATAATAATAATATTGGGGAAGTAGTTTACAGTTTGATCACTTAAAGGGCTTTTCTCCTGCCTTTCTGAGTGGGCACCAGTGTTAAAATTTCATGATATCTATTCTGCATAGAAGGATTAGGAATGGTGCTGCTGGTGGGAGAAATCAGCCTACAGACACATTAGAATTAGATTCCTATGGTAATTAGGATAGTAAACCAATATTTTGGAGTCAGGGCTCAGATACTTCACGAGCAACTAACTGGATTATTTGCTTTTTATTGCTGTCAACTTTTATGATGATTTCAATTAATTAAGGTTGATGTTAGTGTTGAAAACAATTTACTCAGATGTACCTCTTGATATGTTAGGTTTGTCCTTAGTTCGAAAGAAAGTAAGCTGGTCTCCGGTGAAGTCGACTCGGCTGTAGTCAGAGAGTTGTGGCTCTTCTATTGATATCAGGCCGTGCTTCCGCTCAGAAATTAGGTCCCCATTACAGCATGGCAGTGGTGGCCCCCAGAGATCTGCAGTGTCTGGTTGGTGTAGGTCTTTCACTGGTCTGGTTGAGGGTGTTCTCCCTGAGTGATCCCATGCTGGGCTGGCTCCTCCTGCCGAGTCTCACCGGCCAGGGTGATTGAATTCCGTCAAGCTGGAGTGGGAAGATAGTATCTGTTCAGCCGCTCCCTTGGTAGGCCGGTTGGGCCTGCTGCTCTGGTGGGATGTTGACATCTCATGTGGCGGGAGGTCCCACATGGACCTCCTGCCAGCCAGCTTAACATGTAAGCTGGCCAAGGAACTTCTTTGTCTTCTTCTATCTTCTTTTCTTCTTTTTGTTCTCGAGGCGGTGGTCAATGATGAGTTGAAAATTGCTCTTTTATTGGAGTTTGTGAGTGATGGGACTACAGTGCTGCTATGGTGGTAAATCTGCACAATCGGCTGTGTTGGTGGGAGTGACATTTGTGCAAGCCTGTATGTGTATTGTACTCCCTCTGACATCTGAGCTGCTACTGTGTTTTGTCTGCTGTTGTTAAGTTTGGCATATATTCATGGTAACAACATATATCCTATGTGCTGTACTATTCTAAAGGAGTTTATAAAATGTCTGAGAGTTTAGCCATGCTTCAAGAATTCTTATTATTAATGGCAACTCTAATTCAAGGGCCTAAAACTAGTAGTAACACTGTAATTTTCTTTGAAAAATAGTGTTAATTTTGGTCTCATTGTGAGAATGTAGGTGAAAATGGATTTTCTTTATGTTTTGACTTATAAAAATACCATGATTGGGGGTTTATTTCTTTTGTGTATACGAATATTTTTTTCTTTTTAAGTCCATACTTAAAAGACCTACACATTCCTCTGTACTAATTTATTATGTTTTTATAATCAAAAAACCAACTTGAACCATCCAAGTACAGAATTATAAAGTAAATGAGATTGCACTTAAACTTATTTTTTTCATAATTATTCCCAAACACTTTTGTGGCAACCCATGCTCTCAGTTATAATTGTTCTTTTGTATTGGTTCTTTAAATTCTTTATCAAATCATGTAACACACTCAATACAATCAGAATATAGATTAAAATTATAAAATGTACAAATATAATTTAAAATAAACTTAAAAAAAAAATAATTTAAAGTTCAAAATTACAAATTTAAAAACTTTTTTTAATCTTTAAAAACTTAAAAACTTGAATCTACACATATATAAATATAACGTCATAATTAAAAGAATTTAAGTTAAAATTAAGTTTAAAATAAAATAAATGGAACAAATTTATACTATCTAACCTGGCCAGCAAATGTTACATTAAACATGTTAATGTTTAACATGCTAATGTTTATTCTAGTAACATTGGCTGATCAGGTTACATAGTATGAATTTGTTCTACTTATTTTATTTCAATTTTTTTAATTATGATGTCATATTTGTATATATATATATATATATATATTCTGAAGTTTTTTAAGGTTAAAGAAAAGAAAACTGTGTTATAGTTTGAATTTTAAATTAATTTATATTTTTAAATGTTTATTTTAAATTAGATTTGTATGTTTTATATTTTTAATCTATATTTTAACTGTGTTGAGTGTGTTATGTGATTTGATGAAGAACTTAAAAAAAAGTGAATAAAAAAGAAATATTACTACTAAGGATGATGTGGGTTGCCTTGAAAGTGCTTTGGAATAATTATGAAATAACATGTTGTATATAGAATTTTGTGGCTTAAAAATTTCTTAACTATTAGATCACTTTCATTGAAAGTTAGATATGCTGTAGTGATGTATCTGAAGTTGCTCATATAAAAATTTGATTGAGTTGTTCTAGTGTTATGCTCAGTTTAAGTTAAAATAAGGATCTCCGTTATCTGTCATTTAAATCGTGCACTTCTAATCTTTCATGAAAAATACAGCTCCATTTAAGCCTAAATGAAGTATGTTAGACGGAAGCACATACAGTTTTAATAAATGTATATTTTACAAAGGTTTTTCTAAAATGTGTCGTATTACATCTTTATTTATATTTTAAACATTAAGACAAAAATTATGTTGTTTTTTTTCTGTATAATTATTTTTTTCATTTTATAAGTAATGTTTATTAAGGAATCCATTTTAAAATAATTAGCTTAATGTTTGATGTATACCTAAATGAAACTGTAATTTTTAAGAAAGCATTACTTTAAGTAAGATTTAATTCAGTGGTGACAGATAAAGGAGAAGATCTGAATAAAGTGACGAAAAGTCTTTTTTTGGCTCAAACTCTGGTTTCTATGAAAATCCTCTTGATTTTTTCAAGAGAATTTCTCAGAAAATCAGTACGGTTCTATTCCCGATATATTCTCTATTCCCAGTAAGTTTACATAACCCCGCCAAGTTTTGTCAAAATATGTTAGATTTTGCATCTGGTCGAGCACACAAAAATCTCTTTTATTTACATCTATATATAAAAATGAGCAGGTGCAATAGTTATTACCAAATTCTTTGGATATAGCTTAAAATTCAGTTTTATGGGAAAATGAAAAAAAAATCAGTTAACAGTTCTTTTATTGATCTTTTGTTTACGAATTATAATTATTTTCATTTCAAGTAAAGACAATAATTTCTTTTCCTTGAGTTGGTGTAAAGATGCTATTCGGGTTGTAATATAAATTTGTTTCTTCTCTTAGTTTTTTTATGCTATTCATTTTGTTTTCTGTACATTACTTTCCAGTGTTGAAATAAAAGAAAAAAAAAATTATCTTTATTAAATACTTAATGTGAAATTGCAAAATTAATTTAATAGCTTATTTTTTTGGTTTTTAAATTATATTATAAAAGTTTAATTTTTTTTTAATAAATTAAATTTTAAACACTATAAAATTATAACTTTTTCTTAACATTGGTTTATACAATATTTAACATTTATAAAATCAAATTTATGTTAACTTAAAGAAGTTGTAATGGTACTAAAATAAAATGTTTCTTTTATTACTAACATATTAATAATAAAATATTACAGCTAATTTATTTAAAAAAAAATTATGTATAAATACAGTTGTATAATATTTATATAAGTTTGTTATTAAAAGAAAATAGAATAACAACTAAAATAATGTGCTGCTTGTCTTATGGATAAAAATTCTTATTAAAGGAATTGAATATAACCTCACGCTGAATACCTAGTAAAATACCAGGTTTTTTTTAAATCTTTTACACTTTGTTTGGTTCCTCCCCTTTTTGTTAAGAATTTTTTAATTTTTTGTTCGAATTTTTTTGATATATACCTAAATGACACTGTAGTTTTTAAGAAAGCATTACTTTAAGTGTAAGATTTAATTCAGAGTGACAGATAAAGGAGAAGATCTGAATAAAGTAACGAAAAGTCTGTCTTTTTTTGGCTCAAACTCTGGTTCCTATGAAAATCAAGACTGACTGACTGTTACTGTTATGGTATTATGCAGTCAGGTTTTTTCAATCTAATATTAGACAACAGAATGGACTATACAACAGCAGAGCCATTTTTATCAAAAATTTCGAAAAAAGCAAATCTTGTATTCAGAAAAATTTAATTCATATATACTCTAAACAATTACTCATTCAATACAATTTTACACATTCTTTTCTAAAGAAAAAAATTCATTAGTTTTAAAAAAATTATAAGCTGCTATAATAAAGATGAAACAAAAGTTATTGGTAATATACTGTTTTAAACTTAAAATAAAAGTATGTTTAACAAATTTTTTGTGTATAATAAAATAAAAGCAAATTGGAGAATTCAAAATTTTGAACTTTTATAAAAATAATAACTGAAGTAATTTTAAGGCTTTTGAACATACCATTAAACTTTTAATACCACTAAAACCATTTTAACTTTTTATTACCATTAGAAAAATCACTATTTATCTTGATCACAACTGTTGTCATTATCTCACAGTCTCCTTCTTTTGGAACTCTGATATCCTTTTCTGATTATTCATGTGTTACTAATAGAATGATATCATTATATATTTCTTTTGCAGTTGGTGTAAGCAAGTTGTACATAAAATCAGCTCGCTGCTAGTATAGTTATACTGCTATCTCTTCTTCTAATCACTTGCGACATTAATTCTTTGTTGTTAATAGTATTTAAAATAAATGGAATTTTTATTGCCCTTTCATAACTTAAAAATATTAATTTTTATTCAGTTAATAACTTCTTTGTTATTGTTATTTTTAAAATTTTTAGTAAGGATTTTGTAATTCTTTTAAGTTAATTGTCGTAAATTTTGATAACCTCATATTAGTTTCTTCTTCCACATCATTTGGATTACCGTGAAAAATCCAGAAAGGTCAAACATAATAATGCATCGATTTCGCTATAATTGCATAAGTGTTGTCAACTTTCATTTCTGATCGGGTTAATTCAGAAACACTTCTAGTCTACGATAGGAATTTCAAGTATTTATACATTGTTATAATAATCACAAGGTTAAAATTGCAGTTTCTGACATCATAAGTGTCTTGTCTTCAGAACAATGTTTTTTCTATTATTTACAGATTGTGTAATACACAGGAATCTATTCACTAGATCCCTCTTTGGCTGTCCATGGCAGTAAAATTTAAACTTTGAAATTTCTTTACACAACTACGTTACTACTAATTAAAAAAAGTAAAATCGAAACGAAAATAATTTGTAAGAATAATAGTTTATTTTTTATAGTTAAATCCTTCAATTAAGATTGGTATTACTATAAAAAAATTGTAATATATGTGTGTTACGTAACAATTTGATTATTTTTAATTATTGATTTCACTTGTATTAGTTATATTTCAATAATTATTCTTATTGTTCTTATTCTTGCTGATATTCTGAAGATATGGTATGGGGTGAATTTATGATTTGTAGAGAAAAGTCACTTCTTTATTTATAATGGGATGGCTGATTTAGGTATTTAGTTGTAAATTTATTTAAGGTTAATTTGTTTAATCTCTCATTATTTTTTAAAGTTAAATTTCTTATTTTCTTTTACACAATTATGATACTATATTACAAATGTAGTGGTGTATTAAAAATTTGCTAATGCTTACTTAGGTAATAGTAATTTAACTTTGAAGGTTTGTAGTCTCTTTTTAACTTAATTCCTTCTTTATGAATTGGATAAATTAATGAAGTTTTGAAATATTATTATTGGTACCCTTTATTTTATTTTTAATGCTTGACAAAATTATTTTGTTGTTTTTTATGTTTTTGTGGTTGATAGTATCATATCCAGATACTCTAGATATTTTTAGTTATTATCGCTTTCAGTACATTTTCATGTTAAATGGGATTGTATTCTGTGAAACATGTATTGTTTAATCATTTTTTTCTGGAATGTTTTACATGTTCATGCTTACATGTGTCATTTTCTGAAAATTTATTTTTCTTCTTTTTTTATTTACATCTTGCTCATGTAGCAATGTTCTAAAAAAATTGCTGTAACATCTACATATGATTGATTGATTGATTGATTGTTACCATTTTGTAAATGCTACTTAATTACATTCTTCCCCCTAATTTACACATTAGCTGGGGTTTCCTCATATCTCTTACATCATCTACAAGAAAAGCTGTTACCTCTGAGTTTATCTTTTTTTATTTTCAAAATGTATAGATTGTTTGCACTTGCTCTACTTTTTGAAAATATTTATTGCACTGATGGGGACACTGAACAATCCTTTGAGTATGAGTTTAGGAGGTTGATATTATCTTTCTTCCTTAACTTCCTTTTATTTTCGACCTAGTTTTGTGGATCAGGAAATTTTTTTTGATTATTCTCATATTTCTTTTATTGAATTATCTAATTTTTTTCAGTGTTAGTGCATAACAAACTAGTCTGGTTCTAGTTGTACAGTAGTTGATAGAACATATCCTAAACTATGTTGTTATAGATTTAATCGTATTTAAAACAGATGGTAGAATAAACAAGTGTAACTAACCTAGCAGTCCTTTGGATTTAAGAGAAATGCAGTTTTTTATGTTAATACTAATAGCAGTTCTTGCTAAATATCAAAGTAGAGTTGATATTTATCGACTCTTGAACGTTGTTAAGTCCAGGGAAGGGAATCAAAATAATTAAAAATCCATTTTTATAGCTTTGTTTCCATAACCAAGAAAATGCATAATTATTGTACTTATATTTAGATTAATAGATATACAAGTTTAGTCAGTTGGTACAGACATAGCACGCTGGCTGACTACTCATTCAATTGGTTTTAAGTTCGATTTCCAATAAGGATCTGGATTTGGCATATTTTCATGTCATCCTCATCTTAAAAAAAATATGATCTTTGTAATCAGACCAATAGAGTGAATAAATGAATTTAAATGATTTTTCAGGTATTATTAGCTATGAATGCTAATGTTGAAGACCGTGGAATAAAAGGGGATTGCACACCCTTAATGGAAGCTGCTTCTGCTGGCTTTGTGGACATCGTACGGCTTCTAATTGCTCATGGAGCTGATGTTAATGCTCAGTCATCATCAGGTAATCTATCAATTGTATAATAATTATTAATAACCAAAGTTTTATATTTTTAGTTTACTTTTCCTTTTTATAGTAAACCCTTTAATTGTGTAAACATGTTTTGTATACCAAAGTATGTTTTTTTATATATTGATTGTCAAATGTATTTATTTTTTGTGATCTGGAAGCACTAGTTGTCACCTTTTAACTTCTTAATTCTTGAACTTGATCACTGTAGCTGTGGATGTCTTTGACATGTTAAATGAAATTTAATGCTGGATTTAAAAAAAAAAATGATTAAAAGTATGTTTTATGTATAAACTTAAATATTTACATGATAAATTGTACATTAGTAAATCAGTATGTAGGTGTTTTGATAAGTAACAATTTACGTAATGAAATACTATTTAATTAACATTTTGTTTTTATTGTCTAATGTTTTATTTAAATGTGTTTAGACTTCTGTTTCTAGTAGTTGTTGTCTGGTGCTTCTATTTCATAACAAACGCATAAAAAATTATTTGTAGTCTTATAAAATTATTGTCGGCTATCTAAAGATCTTAATTTGAGTTTCTAGGAAAAGTCTGTTGCTAGTATAATCGGTACTTCTAATCAGTATTTTGCAGACACTCCAATTGATGTTCATATTCATCAAGTAAATAAATAAATAATAGTTAGGTCTTCATTAGTACTTCACCATTTAATCATGTCATCTAATTTTTTTGGTTATGATCGTGTAGGATATTTTTTATTTACCATATTATTCTCATAATAAATTTCTATTAAATTAATAAAATTTTTTAAGTTTTATTAAAAATTAATTATTATTAAAAGTAATGTTAATTTTTATTAAAAATTTTTCCTCAGTGTAATTTTAGTTACACTAAGATCTAGTTATACTAAGTTTAGTTACACTAAGATCGTTATTTGTAAAAATAGTGTTAGTATGATGAATATGTCAAAAATTATTTTCTGATATCCTGTAACCGAATAAATTAAACAGTTCTCATGTTTGATTGAATTAGTTATTTTATTTTTTGAAAATACTTCTTATAAAAACTGTGTTTTGTACTAACATCAGCTGCGGTTAGAGGATGCATTCGTCAAATTTTATCATTTATTTTCATTACTTTTTGAAAGAGGAAAAATATATATTTTTTAGGATTTCTAAGAAATAATCATAATAAAAATTGTAGAATATTTCTGTTTAATTAGTTTGTGTTTTGTAGGAAATACACCATTAATGTATGCATGTGCTGGAGGGCATGAACAAGCTGTACGTGTCTTATTGGAAGCTGGGGCTAATGTTGAGGATCATAATGAAAATGGTCACACTCCTCTTATGGAAGCAGCAAGTGCCGGGCATGTAGCTGTTGCAAAGGTTTGAGAAATATTATTTTATTAAGAAAATTCTCTTAAACACCATAATGTTAAACTTATATTTTAACATACCTAGTTTATAGTGGCAAAATTATAATTATTATTGGTAATAACACTTTTTTCAGATTTTTCAATTGTTTTAAATTTTATAAATCATTATTTATATATTTTTGCAAATATATATTTTTTGTATCAAATTCCACTCTTGTTTGTTAATGTAATATATTTATTGTAGTGATATATTATTTAAATATAGTGACTGTGTCAAATATTTTGTATTTTTAAAAAAATTAAATTTTTATACATTTTTTTTTGGACCTTACATATTGGTATGGTTGACTTCTGATGGTTTTTTATGATAGTGTATTTAGAAAATTGATTGATGATGTATGTTACTTAGCTGTTATTTAATTAAAGCTATTATAGTTTAATAAATTATTCATGGTATTAGTAATCTTTGTACTAGTTACAGGGTGTTAACCACGTTACATTTTTAACCTGTTAGAATTTTTTCTTTTTCTGAACGTGTTCATTTCTATTTAAGCACTAGTAAAGGCACATTGAATTAGTTTTTTATCTAGCGTGTCTAATTTTATGTAAATTCAACATTGTAGTGCAGTAGGATTTTAGTAAACTGTATTGGTTGTTATTTTAGCATCTGTTGCCTTAGTATTCAGTGATGTTTTATAAGATAAGCTCATATCAGGTAGAAAGTTATCAGTTAAAATATATTACCTTGCCACATAATTCTAAATGCTTAATTCTGGCTTTTAATGAAGTCTGAAATGAGAATATGTTTCATCATTAAGGTTAAAACAATATTTACCAGTGGGTTTTGAACTCTGTAGAAGTATTCTATAGAATACTTCTGCAACATTTCAGTTTTCCAGAAAATATGATAGAGGAAATAGTATAGTGAGATACTTTGTACTTCAAGTTAAAATGTAATCTGTTATATAAAAAATTATCTCATTGGAATAGAGGTTGTTTGTTTTTAATGAGTGTATGCTTTTTTCATATGCAAAATTTAATGTGAGGGAGTGATAATCATTGAAATCTTCAATTTACACCATGTTTGTTATGAATTATTTTGGTCTTGTGTTTTAGTATTTTTTTGTTGCAATTTGAATTAATAGATATTCTTCATATTTGTGTGTACTATTTCATAATAAATTTCAGGCAAAATTCATATTTCCTGTTTTTAATATCAAATATTACATGTATTTGCCACACATTATTTATGGCACCATTATATGTCTAAACAATGTATATTTTTAAAACTTAGTGTAGATTTTAGGTAATAATTTTTCTATGAAATTTGATGTTGCAGATTTTGCTGGAGCATGGTGCAGGTATTAACACTCATTCAAATGAATTTAAGGAGTCTGCGTTAACATTAGCATGTTATAAAGGGCATCTTGACATGGTTCGGTTTCTTCTTGAAGCTGGAGCAGATCAGGTATAACTTTTTTCAGTTACTAATATTATTATATTTCGTTAATTCTGTTTTTTATATTATTCTTTCTTATTACTGTTAAGGGGTTTTGGGGGTTATTCAGCTATAATGTAATTAAATCCACTATTATTGATGTCCTGTGCCATCATGTTGTTATTATCATCTTCACACACAGCAATCAAAAATATTAACAAAAATTCCTTTTTTTCTTCTTTTTTTTTTTTTCTTCCATGAATGCTCTTAAACACCCATGCACTCAATAAGTATTATTTCAATGATGTTCATTGTTAAAATATCCAGCTCTTTATATTGTTATAATTTGATTTGACCAAGTGCATCCTGTAATGGTAGCTTGAGCTAGCCCTTGTATTCCTCTTACACCTGTATAGGAATTTCTTTGAGTAATAAAGACCCTTAAGCATAGTTTTTCTTTAAAAGTAATGTAAAGTGTTAGTTTGTTTCTACCAGATGTTGCACTTAATATTGTAATGTCAAACAATGTCTTCTTTTATACACCAGTTTTTTTAAATCATTACAGTTGATTTTTTTCTGCATGAATTATTTCTTGCATATTGAAAGAGGATCTGATTTCATTAGTATCTTTTTTGTGTTTCATTTAAGATTGAACATTGAAATTTTACAATCTTTTCCATATTATTCTACGATAATTTTTGTAAGAATGTAGTTGTTGCAGATAAATTTAAACTATATGAACTTCATACATTATATATATATATATATATATATATAAAGGAGTAATTTATTACTTCTTCCAAAAAAAACCATACTCTAAAAATCCAA
>JAAAKQ030000001.1:347267-393086 GCA_010016005.3 Zanna intricata | reverse complement strand
TATATATATATATATATATATATATAAAGGAGTAATTTATTACTTCTTCCAAAAAAAACCATACTCTAAAAATCCAAAACATATTTTAATATGGAATATTGCTCATAACATAATCAAACTTTTTTGAAGAATCTCAGTCGGTATCTGATTTTCATGCTCTACATTTGCTTGTGTCAATTGTCTTTTCTGCTAACATGAAATTTTGACTTGTTAACAAATACTTGGAGTTCAAAGAAATTCTTCTTGGTTACTGATTATCTGATCTATGCAGAAATTTATAAATATAATTTTTAACACTTTGAATTTGTGTAAATGAATTTTTAAGAGTTCATTTTCAGTTGTTTTTTTATAAATTTTTTCTCACAGTAGGTTATGGAATTTGCTTTTAAATGTGAAACTTACTTGAAATAGATCAGTTTTAATTTTTTATGTTAATTAGTAGTTCTTTTAGGCAGTATACAACTTGATTGTTCCTTGATTCCTGAAGAATATAACAAACTTTTGGGACATTTTCTTCTAGTGAAACTTTAGAAGAAAGTTCATATTTGCATAGGTTCAAAAACGCTTCATTAGTGAGTGTCAGCTTGTAAAAGATTTTGCTCTGACATCTGTGCCTTTGGTAAATTATGCTAGAACTGTATAGTAGGCTCCAGAACTTATTTTTAGTCGTTTTTGAGAAGGAGTAAAAGACAAAAGATTAGGGTCAAAAACACTATTTTATTAAATGGGCAATAAACACAAAATATTTATACAAACTTGTAGAGAATTTGATTTTGAGTAAACTAGTATGAAAAAAGTCCATAAAACTAAAGAATTTTAAAGTTCATTAAATAACTAGTTTAACAAAATTTTTCATAAAACAGCTAGTTAGTTCTAGTACCTATTTTTCATATAGAACCATTAAATTTGGTCCTTAATTTGGGTCCTAAGAATTACAGTTTTAGCTTAATTTTACTGAAGGTGTAGAAACCAGGGTAGAATCTTTCACCAGGTGATATTTGCTAATGTGCATTTCCGAATTATGTTTATATTAACTTCTCCCTTACTTTCATTAGTTGAAGATATCTGGAAAGTTTGTTATGTTCTTTGTGAGTTACTGTGTATTTTCCCGTATAGTTTTTACTTCTCTGTACAAAGTAAAGGAAGTATTGATCATGAATAATTTCGGTTTTCAGATTTCAGTACAAACTTCTGTTTTGACCATCCTTGAATCCATTTTGACTAGTTTTGGCGTTATATATGTACATACATGTGTACCTCGCATAACTCAATAACAATTAGCCATAGAATGTTGAAATTTTGTCACCTCCCCTGTTGATTGTAACCTACACCAAAAGTATCCAAAAAAAAGCCCAAAACCCCAAAAAATTGGATTTTGGATTTTTTCATAACTGCAGTAATAAGCCCTCATTGAGAGCTTTTCAACACTACATCATAACTACTTATTTTTATTGGTTCTAGAGTTATAGCAAAATAAAATTTTAATTTAACGAATTATTTCGATCTTACAAGGGAAGCCACATTTGTTCAAATCACTCAATATGAAAAGAATCAGAAGTTGAAGTGAAATAAAATTTTATGGACTTTTAAAAATAAGAGTATATAGTTTAATAGGCATTATTACATATGTGTATATTTAATAGATTTGGTGAAAAATCTGATTATTTAATATTAATTTTATCTTTTTACTAACTATATAATTTTGAATTGTATTCTAAGTGATTGTTGAAAATTTGTTTTCACTTAATGCACAATACAATGGTTGTTATGTAATATACTATTCTAGATGAGTATTATTTGTATCTTTATAAAATGCTGATTAACAAAGGTTTAAGATTTCTAGTGGGTCATAAAGTTTTTAAAAATTAAACTATTCAGTTTACTGAACTGTATGCTGGTTACAAATGTTAGTTTTGACCTTAGAGTGTAAAATATTCAATTTTTATTATTGGGTTATTTAATGTACAATAAAAATGAAAAGATAGTCATACAGGAAAAAGAAAGATAACATAAAGAAATTTTCTCAAGAAGATGAATATAAAGAGGAAGAAAATGTTAAACCAAAGAAATAATAAAAATATTAAGAGAAGATGATAAATATAAAGAGGAAGAAAACATTAAGAACAAAGAAATGAAAAAATTAAGAGAGGGTGATGAATATATATAGAGAAAGAAAATTTGAAATCTGAGAATGTGTACACAAATTAAGATCAAAATAATTATATAAAACTACAGAGCAATTAAATGATTGGCAACAAAAAACAAATAAGCGAAATGATCAACTCTGACTTACAGAGAGTATTTTCTGACAATATCAGAGGAGTAATAAACTAAAAAATAAGAATTTTTTTGCAGTTTGTTAAGATTGGGCATGTATGCCTTAGTGTACATTCTGATCATGTGAGATTACATTTTTCAGTCACTCTGCAGTTAACTTTAATGTAGGTAAAATTAAACAGACTTTAAAAAATTAAACAAACTAAACAGACTGAAGATGTTTTTTCAAAAATGTACAATTATAAATCAAAATCTATTTGTAAAACTTGCAACTTTCATATACGTAAATAAAATACCTAATATATCTACTTGTAATGGATAAAAAATTTTTTAATATACCGAATTGTTTGCAAATTCTTTCTCCACCTGAAGAGAGAATTGTATTAATTTCATGTAAATTAGACTTTTAAAATCTTTTGCATGAAACTTAATTTATATGTATAGTGATGATGAAATATGATATGCATGAATAGGTAACAGTTACTTGGTTCTTCATTTCCCCTGTGTAAATACATAATTTTTTTTTTTATTTATGCATTTGTTTCAGTCTACTTGATAATAAATATAGCTAGAAAATTTAGTAACCTCTCCTGTTTTCATTTTGTTTCGTCAAGGTAATAATTTAAAAAACATAGTATTACATAGATATAAGACTTACATTTATTTAAAGAGTAATAATAGAAATATTTATTAAGATTGTTGAATTAATAATAGTATAAATATTTGATGTTAATAAAAACCAATATTTCAGCAATTGTGTAACTGTCCACCTTATTAAAGAATTGGAGGATCATATCAATTTCAAATGAGATAGTTTAAATGAAGTCCAGCCAAAAATGTGTTTATGAAGTTTAATAGGTGTACAAATAAGTGATGTGGTGTCACATCAGATTTTTATTTTTGTTAGAATATGATAATAGTTACATCTGTATTTATTTTTAATTTCTTATCAGTTACATCTGTTTTATATTTTTAATTTCTTGTCAGATATTTTTTAAAAACTTGTTCTCAGCATTTTTTCATTTGTACTAACACTGTTGCAGGAACATAAGACGGATGAAATGCACACTGCTTTAATGGAAGCATCCATGGATGGCCATGTTGAAGTGGCAAAGTTACTGTTAGATTCAGGAGCTCAGGTATATTTCAGGCTATTTATAAATTAACTTCTGTTGAATAATAAAAATAAACAAAATAAATTGAAAAAAAGGTCTACAAATAAAGGTTAATTACTTATATTATTTCTTGACACTTCCCATCCAAATTAGAGCACTTGTATCATGACACTAGCTTGTCTATTCTCTCTTCAGAAAACAGCACTACCAAAGTATCTATCCATTCATTGACTCCAACCATGAGTCATTATTGCTTTTGAAGTGTTGTTGTTGCCAGTTCAATTTTGTGAACAGATCAAAATCAAACTATCCAGTCAGGTCTTAGTGGTATGGTAAAAAAAAGTCTGCCTCTAAAACTTGTTTGGTATATCCTTAGTTCTTACAACAATGTGAGATTGTGCATTGTCGTGCAAAGAAACAATCCTTTTATTAGCATACCTTGTCATTTCTTCTTTGTTGCTCTCTTAAGGTTTGTCAATTCACAATAAATGTCTGAATGTATTGTTGCACCAGCTTCATAAATTCTGCCAGCAAAATTCCTTTACAGCCCCAGAACATGATAGCCATCATTTTGTTTGAACTTTTTGGGCTTTTTTGGTGTGTGCATGATTTGATGAACTGAATCCATGTTTTTTTGCAGAATAATATTGTCATGAAAGTGTCACTTCCTTTATTCTAGTATTGTTGTTTAGTATTCTAGTATTGTCTAGTATGTGAATACCACTCACATACTTTTCATTTTGTGGGTATGTTTTAAGTTTAGGTACCAATTGTGCACAGTACCTGTGAAAATCCATGTATCTATAACAATCATGTAAAATGGATCTTGATATTTGAGGTAATTTTCACAAGTTCAGTAATTGTGAAGTGGCATTAGAAGTGAAGTGGTTTATCACTAAGAATGGATTGTCATTTTTTTCTTTCCTTATTCTTCACATTAGTTCACCCTTCCCTAAATTTGCTATATCATTCTCATACAGAACACTATTAAATTACTACCTTAAATTATGTATTAATTGCCATGAATTATGGCAACTGACAGTGATACCTGGCTGTAGATGTTCCTCTGCAAAAAACAAATGACAGTATACATCATAGAACTGATGAGAGCCATAACAATTGCCTTCATATTTATATTTCACCGCATAGTATTGAAGCGCTGTAAAAAAAAAATTACCAACGAGTTTGTCTAATAATATATAATCGTAACTGATGTCTATTGTGGAAGCGCTAAATTTCTATGGAAGCTGATTTGTTAATGCCTGACAGTTTTTTTTCTCTTATAAATAGTTATTATTTATAGTTATTTATTTTCTACGATATAAATAACTTGAAAGACTCACTGTTCTTTATTTATGTAACCTTTTGGAACCTATTTTAATTTCTTCCTTTGATTAAAAGTAATATTTTTATTTAAATCTCCCATGTTGTTTGTAATTAATCATTTTTCTGTTTTTGAGTTTTATAAATTTTCACTGCCACTCTTAAATTATTCAGTTTTTCCTTTCAAATTTACTGCTTTTTAAATTAATATAAGAATAGCAAGTTAGCAAGATATGCAAAAGTCAGACGGTACATTTTTAATCCTTTTATTGAAAAACAGAAACATAAAAAGTATACGTACAGTCTAACGTCATAGAAATAGTTAACTGACTTCCCCACGTTTGTGTTTCAATTTATTCTAAAGTATGCATTATTTTGAGTTCACCTCTTTCTATACAAATAGATCTTCTGAGCATTTTTTATTAAAAAAAAATTCTCAGTCATTGAAATAAACTATTCTGTTGCTTTTACAATGTTTTGATACTTAAAAATAACTATTTTTTTCATAACCATATTTTAAAATGTTTTTAAATAAACATTTTGATAATTTAAATATATTATTTTCAGAATTCAATGTATAGTGTATAAATTAATTCATTCTTTTCTACTGTAAGGAATTAAAACTTCTTGCATTTGATTTTTAATATTTTTAAATTTTCCATACTTTCTTACATACTTCCTTGTGTGATTAGCTTAATTCAGTTTTTATTATTAGTCCGGTCAAATTAGCCTGAAAATTAGTGGTCAAATAACAAAAATTCTCACAGAGGTGATTTTTGATGGTGACTGGGTACACCATTACAAATAAATTATTAAAAGTCCCCATCGATCCCATGTCTGCTAAAAAAGATATTCAAGGTCAAAGGTCAAAATTTTCAGTTTTTTTAGATTTTTCTTGTAAACTGTAAGTTTTATAAAAAAAAAATAGGTCAGATAAAAATTGTAGACCATAAAATTATCTACAAAAATTGTTCTTATATTTTTTTCTCCAAGAATCAGAATTTCTGAGATATTGCGATTCTAAAAGTTAAAGGAGTTACATTATATATAATTTGCACCCCTTTTCCATACCACCTGTGAGGTAGTGTACTTGGCGCAGTTTTTTTAACGTGCCGGGTAGGCATACTCCACGATCAGTTATGTCAGAGTTTCATGGGATAATATCGTATTTACTGCATATTGATTATTGATATTGATTGGTCCACTTCTTCAATGTTCCAGAGATTCTCAATCTGTTGACTAATTTGATCTTCTGTGCAAACGAATGTATTGCCTGTAATGGAATCACCTGGAATCTTGCCTGAAACAATCCAGCCGAATACTGTTTTTTACAAATCGTGGTATCTCAGAAATGGTGATATTAGAGAAAAAAGTATAAGGACAATTTTTGTAGATAATTTTATGATCTACAATTTTTGTCTGATCTATTTTTTTGATACAACTTACTGTTTAAGAGAAAAAAAAAAAAAATAATAATTTGACCTTTGACCTTTAATAACTTTTTTAGCAGACATGGGATCTTTGGAAACTTTTGGCAATTTATTTGTAATGGTGTACCCAAGGTAGATACCAAAATTCAGCTCTGTGGGAATTTTGGTAATTTGAAATGTCTATTTTGACCAGACTATATTGAATTTTTATATGTTTGTAAATGAACTTATATGATTTTTTAGAGTTCTTTTTTCTTGTTCCCATGTAGAATCTATTAAATTTTGCTCTCCATAATTTGATAAACATCATTCTTTCCTTTATATTTTTAAGTATAAACTATTTTAATATTTGTGGATATCCAATTTTTTCACAATACATTACATATTACCATTTCAGTTATTTGGTAGTACCGGGTAAAACCATATACAGTGAACTTGTTGTGTCAGAGTAGAATGAATGTTATCTTTCTAGTTGATGGATTTAATAGTGCAGAGTTAAGTGTAATTTAGATTGAGACAATTAATCCTCCATATACCTATAATGAGCATAGTTTTTGAGACAGTAGATATGCTTTAACCTAAGCTTATAATTTACTGTCTATAACCTAAAATTACAATGTATATCATAATGATATATGACAAGTATGTATACTTGCATTAATAACCTATTATTTCAGCCTATGCAAGTTTATCTCAAATGTACATAAACACTCCGAGCATACAGACATTCAGGTCTTCTAATAAATGTTATATACCTAATATTTATTTTTCTGGAAATAGTTTTTTTATTATATAAATGCTTTATTAACTGATATGCAAGATCCATTTTACCATCTGTAACTTTATTCAGTTTTTTGTCAAAAGCATTGGGTTTGTTTATTTCATCTAGATATTGGCTTTATTAATTTTTCCATATTCGGTTTTTAAAATCTTAGAGCATTTTTAATATTTGTCATAAATTCAGTTTTTTGAAAAGAAATTTGTAAATCTGTTTTTTCAGCTAATAATTTTAAAAGATTATTTTAAATTTCTGCAGTTTTAATGTCTGGGGAAAAATTACCAGAGCATCTGCAAAGGTCAAACAATTTGTTTTGAAATTCTTCTCCTTAGTTCCTAATTTCACATTTTCTAATTTTAAATTTCCTCTGTTTGTTTCATTTCCTAATTATATTTTCCAAAACTGTACTAACAGTAAGGATAATAGACCATCATCTTGCCTCCCATCTGTTATGATTTTAAAAGATTCAGAGATTAATACTTGAAATGTTACTTTTGAGAACATATTTGTAAGGGTTTATTTAACCAAATTCAATGTTTTATTGTCTACTTCAAATTTCTTTAATATCTTGAAAAGCCTTTTTTTATCTATTGAATCATGTGCCTTTTTAAAATCCACGAAAGTGATCACAATTTATGCCCCTTTTGCAGTAATTTTGAATGCTTGTTTTTAAACTAAAATTTATTCTGAATGAGATCTTCCATCCCTGTCTGAAACCTTCCTGAAATTCTCCAGGTGAGGTTGTAATTGTTCTTAATATTAAGTTTTTTGAATATATTTCTTAAGTTAAAGGTAACAATGAGATCCTCTATAATTATTATTATTTTTTTTATCACCTTGTTTACTGGCAAGTGTGTAGTATGTGACAGCACCTTTCCAATCATCAGGAATTTTTTTTCTCTTTCCAGATTTGAAAAAATAATTTTTCTTAGCTTTCATTGGTTTTTTCATCTGCATATTTCCACATTTCGATAACAATTAAGTCTTCATCAAATGCTTTATTATGTTTTAAGATTTTAATTATCTCTTTAATTCTTTTAAATCTGTTAGATTTGAATCAGAGAATTTTTTAATGGGCTTAATTTTTGTAATTAATTTTTTCTTTTGGTTCTTCATAGTAAAGTATTTTCTTAAAATCATTGTCCAAGATTTCACATTTTTCACTGTTATTCACCACTAGAGATCCATCTGTTCTTTTGAAACATAAACTTGGAGGCTGATAATTCTATGAAATAATACTTCATATGAATTAATTTTCTGTATAACCATCATATTCCCCATTCCACCACCTATGTTGAGTATTTCTTTTAAACATGCTACTTTAGCAGTATTTGAAATGTTTTCTCTGAAGCCTCCCAATTTTCTAACTTTAAACTGAATAGTTTATTTTGAAACATTACTCTAATTTTAATTTTTCCATGTCAGTTTTAAGAATTTTGCATTTAAATACCTTTTTATTTTGAGGAAGAAGTTGTTTTATTTGAATTTTGGATAGATAATGGAAAATAACTTCTGATACGTTATTAAAAAAAAAACATTAATTGAAAAAAAAATTATTATATGCATCTTAAAACTGTTTTTCTGTATAATTGCCACCAAACAAATTAAACTAAACAACTAGAAAAATTAAAGTAAAGTATTTTTTGAATACCCTTGTCATAAAACTCTGCTGCCTCTGAGTTAGCCTGGTAGTACACAGTTTTCTAAATTCTCGTACTTTTCAAAACGCTGCAATGCTAGCCATTTGTTCATTTTTGGAAAAATGTGATAATAATTGAGAGCCAAATCAGGATTATATGGAGGATGGTTAACCCACTCCATTTGCCAACCTATGTGGTGCGAGTGGAATCTGGAGGTCCCGGGTTTAAATCTCGGTCAGGCATGGCATTTTTCGCACATGCTACAACTCATTCATCTCATCCTCTGAAGATATACCTTAACGGTGGTTCCGGAGGTTAAACAAAAAAAATAAAAAACACTCCCATTTGAAACTGTTGATTTGGGTTTGAGTGCGTTCTGCAGTAGGTGGACAAGTGTTGTCATGAAGAAAAATGATGCCCAAATTCAGCATACAGTGTCATTTGTTTTTTATTATGATTTCATACAGCTCTGTTTGTGATATACGAGGAAAAAATTAGCATAATTCTGTGATAATCATGAATCAACAATTTTCTCAAATTTTCACATTGGTAGTTGCAACAAGTTCATCTGTGACATTGAGGGTCAACCATTTCTTTCACTGTTGTGAATGTTTGTTCAACTTTACTGAAACATATGGCACCATTATCTTACTGCGTTGTCTTGATATTCCTTCCATATGCTTTATGAAGTTCAAGATGAATTTCAACAGCTGACACTAGAACCACATTGAACTGGGCTATTTGACTGCAGAAAGATAAAATTGCTACCCTCACTCCTTCACACAATACTGAGGACCAGAAGTTAATTTCCGAATAGCTGTTATATAAGTTGTATTACAACTTTTTGAAACCTTTACGTTTAAGATTTCTTTCACATTTGCTCCTAAAATTGCTTTATATTGTTTATTTGGTATTCATCTAAGAGTTGATTAAAGGGGAATTCCATGTGTTATTTTCTGGTAAAGTTTTTTAAAGTAAGTAGACATTAGTTTTAAATTGAAAGCATTATGTAAATTAATTAATTATAAATAGTTCTTCCCATTTTATTTGTTTTATTATGAACAGGATAATCTCCAGTTACCTTTTTAAAAGTCTTTACTTTACCTACTTCGGGCATTAAAGTCCCACAATAACATTTTTAGATGGGATTTTTAAAACTTCCTACTTTTTCGGCGTCTTATTATTTTTAATTGGAGCCTGGCAGTAAGGGTCATTTATTAGAAACATTTTAAACTATTTAAAAAAGATAAACTTTCAGATTGTGACTGAAAATCAAATATTTTGTTTAAAATATTCCTATTTATGACAAATGCTGTTCTCAAAATAGGGCAGTTTTTCATAACTCCAACTTTTCCTTTTAAAATTATATAGTTTTTTGATTTGAAAATGTCTTCATTTGTAAATCTAGTTCTTGTAATGCTAAAATTTATTTATTCTTTGTTTTTATTTACATGCTTTAAAAATGTGTTTATGTTCATGGTTCCAAAGTAATTTACTTTTTGTTCAGATCTTAGAAGGGTTTCCAAGAAACTGCAATTTGTTTTTGTTGCATGTTGATGTAGGCTGTCCACAGTCCTTAGGCCCAATTGCACCACTTTTTGTAGTGTAGAATTCCTGTGCAGAGTTACCCTGTGAAGTAGTTCTATCAAAGAAGTGTCCATCATGCTCAAGATATTAAATTAAATAATAGAAAAGAAATAAGTTCTTCTTAGAGATAAAACTAAGCCATAGAGTATGAAATATAGCCAGATTATAACAGAAATATAACAGTCTTTAACCAACCGCTGCTTGTGGTGGTACAGACACTACTGGTTTTAGATTTTGTTTTGGTCCACGGGTGGTATTTTATTAACCAACCATCTACCTTGCATATCTACAGTCTTCCCCTATTCGCCACCTTGGGATGTATCTGTTGGGAGTTCAGAAAACATCCCCCAGGATTAACCCATTTTTATTAACTATAATGTAAACTTTTATCTGAACAAATTTATTATTTCCCTGAAAATTTTGATTTTAACTAGAGGTATATGTGCAACATTTAAGTTTTTGGTTAACATGTGTACAACTGAGATTGCTAAAAAAGAACTAAAAAATCTGAAGAGTATTGGCAAGCCCAAATCGTGTGAATATCTCATTTAGTATAATCAGAATTGGGGAAAATTTACCATGATTGTTCATTTTTTTTTACCTTTCTTATCCTTGTCAAATTTAAAAATATCTAGAAATTGGTTTTTAGATATTCACATGAAAATTACACATCAAATATTAGTTTATATTTTCATTTTTACTTAGAAGTTCAAATTAGTAAATTTCATTGTTACTTCATTTTAACCCTTGACTCAGAATTTCAAAAAAAAATCCTTTCTCAGGTGCATTTAAAGAAGTATGTGTACACAGATTTTCACCAATTTATTTTGCACTAATTTTTCTTGGCCATTGAGTATCAGTTGGTCAGTTACAAAATGTTATTTTATATATAATATAGAAGAGATTAGATATTTTTAACTAAATTAACATTCTTAAATTTCAGGTTAACATGCCAACAGACAGTTTTGAATCTCCTTTAACACTGGCAGCTTGTGGAGGCCATGTTGAATTGGCACTATTGCTTATAGAGCGTGGAGCAAATATTGAAGAAGTTAATGATGAAGGTTACACTCCACTTATGGAAGCAGCGAGAGAAGGCCATGAGGAAATGGTATCTGTTCTTCTCAGTCGTGGTAAGTTTAATAAGTTTTTAGTTAAGCTATTATTTTTTATTTTATTTGACATAAATTTTTTTGCTACATATTTCTGAATGATTGAGTTTGCTGACTGATTTATGAGATTAAAAAAAATCTTGATTTTTTTTTTTTTTTTCTTTTTCTCATATATATATATATATATATATATATATATATATAATTATTATTATTATTATTAGAAATTAAATTGTTTTATTAACTAGGTAATGTTATGTAGTAAATGGTTATAACATCAGGGTAACATTTTAATTTGAATCTTTTTGTATCAGTTGCTGAGATGCAAAGTTTGCAGAAAATAAAATTAATCAGTGAAAAAAAAAAATTAAAATAACCCTATAAATTCCATATTTTCTGCACTTAGGAAAAATTTGTCTTCAAATAGGAGTGTGTAATTTTGTGAGAAATTAAAAAAATTTGAACATTAGATCTTTATTTATATCGTATATATTATAAATCTTAAATTAAAACTAAATTGTTATATTTAGTGAAGGAATTAAATATAATTGCGATGTTTAGTAACCTGGAAAAAACCACCAACATTTATTACGTTTGTTATGCTATTTCTGGATGAATGTTCATAACATTAATTCAAAAATTGAGGATGATCTCTTTTGTTAAGAATCACCATCTTAGTTAGTGGAACCAATCCCGTCCTCAGACTTTGTTGTTATCATTGTCATTGTTTTGGTCTGTTTTAATGCTGTATGATAATTTTTAGTAATAATGAGTAATTTGTCTATTTAAATTTTATTTTGCTTATTGATACTTGTAATATAAAATACCATTGTTGATATAAATTGCCATTTTCTTCAGAAGGGAATTCAGCGATGGTATAGTGTTAAATTTTAATTAATTATTCCAAATTTTATAAATTTGGAATAGTATAGTTAAATTTTGTTAAATGAGGTATGCTTGAAATCGGTAAGGAGTAAAGTGGAGTAAGATAAGAAATAAATATTATAATTGTTTTACTGTAGGTGCCAATATTAATGCTCAGACAGAAGAAACTCAGGAAACAGCATTAACATTAGCCTGTTGTGGAGGTTTTATGGATGTAGCAGATTATCTTATAAAAAATGGAGCAGAGTTAGAGTTAGGAGCCTCAACACCTTTAATGGAAGCAGCACAAGAGGGCCATCTAGATCTTGTCAGGTTTGTGTTGGTTCCATAATAATAAATACTAAATTTTTATAGTAGTGGGTTGAAATTTACCTAGTGCACTTTCATATTCTAGCTTTCTTATAAGGTTATTCAGCGATATAGATTTACCAGCCATTATTTTTTTAATTTAACTTTTAATATATATTTATTCATTTGCCATATAAATATTGTGTATGGGTTCTGATAATGACACATTGTTGTATGCCCAGAAAAAAACAAATTCTGAATCATTAAGAAGGTGTTCACCCGGTAATTTTTACTTATTTTTAACTGCATACTTATAAAATACATTGAGGATTCCCTTGCTGGACTGGAAAAGACTGAGTGTGTCAAAATTATGGTAACCCCTTAATAAGTTTAATACTGTTCCAGATAGAGTACTGTAACTTTCAGGATAAGCTATTGGTCAACTACTATCTTTTGATGAGAAATTAAATAAAATTTCCACCCCTTCTTGAGGGGGTGGTTCAGGGTTGTTTTTTAAATGGTAATACCCTTTGTGTATTAGATCATCTCTTTTAAGACAAAAAAAAAAAATGATATAAATTAAAAGATGTCTGTACCCAAAATGGCACAGAGATAAAATTTGGACTTGAAAAAAATTAGTGATAGTTTAAGGAACTGTTACTGTATAAAAATAAATTTGTAAAATTTGATATATAAATAAATTACTATGTTAAACAAAAAATATCAACTACCAGGTAATGTAGGTGAAATGAATGTTTCATATGTCAGATGTGGACTGTGCATATAGCAATGGAAAAAATATTTTTACTATTGATCTGGATACTTAAATTCTTGTTTTAATCCAGAACATTACTTTTTAACTGAATTAATTTACCTACAAATCTATTTAAATGTTTTCCTAACGTGTACGTGGTAATCTGTTTAACTAATGAATAATCAGCAATCCTTTCTCACTGCACAATTAGATGGAAGATGATACATGTGAAATGTAAATGAGGTGTCATCTTGTGTAGCTAAGGCTGGCCATTTCTGAGACATATGGTATAATTTAACCCCAACCTTCAAGTTTAGTTTGTGACTAAACTTAAAATCAGTCATTCAAGAAATCAATTTTCTTTTTGTAATGAAAATTTAATTGTTCGTGAAGAAGTATAAAATTAGTAATTTTGCTAAGAGAATGATATTATTAATTTCTGGAGTTGGGTTGCAATGGATGTGGCTGCAATTTTAATGGATCAAAATTTTTAAAAGAAAAAACAAAAAGAGTTATTCCATGTCGCTAAAAGTCTCAATTATTCAGATAAATAATTTTGATTGTAAAAGAAACTGAAATGTATACATAACAAGATGATTTTCAGTTGTGTTATTTTTTGGTATTTCTTGTTAAAAAGTGGGTTTTGAAAGTAAAAAGTCTTTTAAAAGTGTTCTTAATTTTAATTATTATAGGAACTAGATGTTCTAGTTTTCCTATCATATTACTTTCAGTTTCACTGGTTCTTTTTTTTTTGAGAGAAAAACATATGTTAATATGAAGAAAGATGGGTATATCTGTTTAAATGTTGTTTACAAAAACCGCTTTAATTAGTAGTAAGTTTATCATGTTAATTTTTTTTTTTTATTAACTATTCGTAGGTATTAAACTTAATGTAATGTGTATATTGAATTCAATTTAATTTTAATTCATTTTACTTGACTGCTTTCGTTATTGTGCGTAATAATTGAAATGTGAAGCGCGCTTCATCTATAACAACAGATCCCATATAAACACATAATTAAACATTACTTTTTAACACGTTAACTGCCGAGTACGAGATAACCCGTAGGTGGCATCATTGCCCGAATCTAATCCTCTACGCCAACTTTATATTTTGTTTGTAAATGAATATTTTTCACGTAATTTTCCCGAGCAGAACAGTTTCCAAGCAGTGTTTTTATGTCATGAATGTTATACAAATTATCTTGTAGTCGGCGTATGAGATTACAGTTATGTCACCTACTGCTGACTACGAGATAAACTGATACGAGTAAAATAAAATGTTTGTTTCTTTGTGCCAAGCTGACTTTTTTTGCTTATTCTGTACGCCAACTATACGTTAAATACTTAGATTCCATATGAGCATTGTCGTAGCTGGCGCTACAGAATCAATGCTATTATACGAAATTTCTTGTAGTTGGTATACGTGATTAAAATCATCCAACTATGAGTTATTTCGTAGTCGGGAGTTAAAGTGTTAACAAAATAAATTTACTTACAAATCTAATTATATATTTTCCTAACGTGTACATGGTAATCTGTTTAACTAATGAATATTAAGCAATCCCTTCTCATTGCCCAATAAAATGGAAGATGATGTGTGTGAAATGTAAATGAGCTGTGATCGTGTACAGCTTCGTTTGGCCATTCCTGAGACATATGGTTTAATTTAACTACAACCACCAAAGTACACTGGTATCCACTGTCTACTACTCAAATACATATGAAAGCAAGTAACTTTTACAAGAATTTGAACTTCATAACCTTCAATTTCAAAAATCAAATGATAAAAAACTGTTTTGCAGTGATGAGTTAATCACTAGACCAGTACGATAGGCTAACTCCTGTCAACCTACAATTCTGTAGGTTACTACTTATAGAATTAATTTTAATCATGTTAAATTAGTTATTGAAATGTTGTTCTATTTTTATGTTTGTGATAGTTTAAAAATAAATAAGGAAATATTTTCTTCCAAGCTATGGACACTTTTTGGATCTTTGAGACAAGATGCCTCCTCAGACATCCAAGAACGAGATATTTTTATATCCATTTTAAGATAAACAATTATTCTGATGTATACCAAAATATCTTGAATATTAATATATTAAGAATGTTAATATCAGTATATTAATAACTAAGCTTTTTGCTGTGGCTCAGTATTTTCTACTTACTACAAAAATTCATTTCTCAAATAATAGTAACTACAAGCAGGTTAATAGAGTTATGTAATTGAAACAAATAAGTGTTTATGTAATTGTATTATTTTGTGTTTTCTTAGCTTCTTGATAATAAACAGCATTTGAGATAGTTTTTCATTTCTTGCAACAGGTACTTATTGGAGGCAAATGCTGATGTTCATGCTCAAACTCAAACCGGAGACACTGCTTTGACGTATGCTTGTGAAAACGGTCATACTGATGTTGCTGATCTTCTTTTACAATATGGAGCTAACTTGGTAAAGCTTAGAATTTTAAACCTTTAAGCCTCTAGGTAATGGTATATCATTATCCCACAGTTTCTCTAATTGTATATTGTGATTTATTGAAACGCTCATTTGTATTGAAAGATACTGTTATTTTTTTTTTTTTTTAGAGTGCTCTAATATGCACTTGAAATAAAGATAAAATAGTAGGATTACAATAGTATTTGTATTATAATAGATTTTTATGTTAGACCACAAAACATAGAACTAAAACAACTGTAATTTACTGCTGTATGAGATAATAGTGTACTGTATACATCCTCTTTGATTTTGTTTGGTATTTTTTAATATTGTAGTTTATTATATTGAAAAATGTAGACTGTAGTATGTATTTACACATACTTATATTAGATTTTAAATTGCTTTTTAGTATTAGATTTTTTTGCACAATTACATCTTTATAAATTTTTTTTGCTATAAAGCAGCCACTTCATTTAAAAGGGTTTATTTTATGCAGTTTTGGTTTCATTGTTAGGTAATTAGGGCATAAGTAAATATATGTAGAATAAATTCGTGCAGTAGGATTGATGGATTATAAATCTCTTCTGATTATATTATGAGCAGAAGACATTATCACTCATATCATGGAGGCCGGCTCACTTAAACATACCGCTTACTTTGTTTCTATTATCTTTTAAAACATTTCTGTAACTCTTCATTTGATATGTTACAGAGTTCAGTTAGCAAATTTTCTTTATTAAGTGTGTCGATTGAAAACATTAACATTCCAAACTTCATTTTTAATTTGTGGAATGAAAAGGTTTTCTGTTGCTAGATAGGTGATTAAGGAGGATATGTAACGACTGTTGTCTTGTGTTTTACTAAAAATGATGATTAATAATAATTAGAACATGAGCATCCATGGGTTTGGCCTTTTTTTCTAATAGGTTTACTAATTAGATATAAATATCTTCAATTTCATTAATTCAAGATTATATTCCTTATTCATGTCTTGTCACCTCTAAAAACTTTATGGTAAACAATCCCTTCACATAAAAAAAACTTTCAACATGACAACATTTGACTACATTTTTTTGTAGAGATCCTTTTAATGCTCATTGAGATTATTGAGTTTTTGTTTCAACATCATATCCATACACTCATGTCTCAGTTTCCAGTAATTATATTTCTTGATATCATCAATAATATTTTTTCAGGAGCTCTTCCCTCATATTAACTTGATTCTGTTTTTTCTTGTCGAGGGATAAATGCAACTCGTATTAAATGTTATGAAATAATTTCATGGCCACAGTTTTTGAAATACTCATTTCTTCAGCTACTTCCCAAGCACTTGAAGGTTGAAATTATGAATTTCATAACTTTTGCAACAGTTACTTCAGTTTTGGAAGTAGTTGGTTGGCTGAAATGAATTGAAGTCCATCCATCTTTGAAATGTTTCCATCTTTTGTACATATAAGTCTAGTTTAAAACCTCATCTGTCGTTTATAACTTTCCAAATGTTTTCATCAAAAATTTTTCCAGTTTATCATCAATTTTTTACATTAATTTCATTGCTTGTGAAAACCCTTAATTTTAAACGCAATAAAAATTGCACGCTATGTAACACTTGTTGACACAAGTAGGCACTTAAGTGACTAAATAAAATATACATTGTGGTTTTCAGTGGTCTACTACCTAATGTTTGCCATTAGGTTGCAGCATATTACAGATTCATTAATATTCTATCTATTGTAGAATTTAAAAAATTATCTGGACAAACCTCATACTTTGAATTAAAATTCTTCATGTAATACAAGTAAAGGAAATTTTCCTAATCAATCCAATCCAAAAACTGTTATCTTAATCTTTGTTCTATTTTACTGTTATATAGTCTCATAAATTAAGCAGTTGAATTGAGTTTTAATTTTGTTTTGTAATTTAAAAACTGCTTTGCACTATTTTTAATGTTATTTTCAGAATTTCTTGGATTTAATTTGTTTGAAAATTTTATGATTGCAATTTAAAAGTTTTTTTAAATAAGTGTTGAAAATGAAGTGGATTTGGTTTAAATGTACCTGAGGTGTCTGGCATGCTCCAGTCATGTATAACAGGTATCAACAGATATCACAAAGATATCTGTTATTTTTTTACATACTGTTATCTGTTCATTTACAAAATATTGTATATTGGTTACTGCAGTGGTGGTTTGATAATAATGTTAATTTTTATTTTCTTTGCTAAAAATAATGTCATAAGTAAGTTGAACTTTATTTTCTTTTGCACATTCTGCTTTAATCAAGAAGACTTGGTTTTTTTTAAATATCGAAGTTAACTTAGTTAAGATGGTATTGATAATTACAAATTAAACTTATTTATTTGCTCAGATCAATAAGACATTTTTGCAGTCCTTGGAAGTAAAAAACAGTTTTATGTTATCTAAAGGTAATAAAAAGTGTTAATAATTTAAAATGTCAGAAGAATCAGTTGTGTGTTAAAACACATAATGATTGGAAGTTATTTTCATTATCTTTTATCCATATTAAGAATAATTATAATAGCTTAATAATTTATTAGCAGTTTCTAAAAAAATTAATATTAAAGTTCAAGATTTCATAAAATTTTGATTTTCTTGTTTTACAGATCCGTTCTGTAAAATCCCTTCTTTAAAATTATTTTCTACTGTCTGATATTGAGATTTTTTTTAAGTAAATGTAATAGGTGTACATATGAATGCTTTATTGACTAAATTTGTTGTTAGCAATGTATTGAATTAAATATTCAAGTTTTTTTTTTCAAAGTAAAAAGATCTGTTTTAATTAATTAAATTCTCATAAAATATTTTAATTGGTTTGTTGTAGGAGTGATTATTATTACTGGACTATTCCATGTCAAGTAGTCCAGTTTTGAAAATTGCCCCAGTGGACTATCTTTAAATATCATCAAATTTTTGGTGGAGGTACCCCATGGTCTGAAATGCCATTTTACCAAATTGCAGCTCTAAATTGCAAATCATCCATAGCTCTGCTATGGCCTATATGGCCTGTATCACTTTTTATGGTCTCTTGAAAAAGTGATACAATTTGTGGCACTTACATGTAAAAATTGTTCACTATCTTTGACTACATTTTCGATAGCAATAATAAAGATACAGATTCAAATTTTAGTATTGCTGGTTATGTTTTATGCTTTATCCAAATTTCCTTATCTAAGGAATTCTTTAATTAGAATGAGATTTTGGAATTTGAAGAACCCAATAATTGTGTGTAGGATTCTTAGTTTCAAAGCAGTTGGAATTTTATGTCAGGAGAAATCCATCACCAAATTTGGTCAAAAACCTTTTATCATGATTTTTTTTTTATCCATCCTTGAAGTTTCCCTATCTCAGGTATACCTTCTCAGATTTCATTAATTTTATAATAGGTGGAAAGGGAAGCTTTTTAACAACATAATTCATGGTTTTTTTTTTTAATCTGTATATTATAATAGGTAAGAAAGCTTTTCAGAAAATTAATCTTTTGCATGTGACAAATTTTTAATATGTGGACATTTCTAGATAATTAAAAATGCTGAAGTTGGAAAAACATTCAGTGCTTCAGAATATTATTCAATTTTTTAAAGATTGTTCTAAAATTTACAATATTTTGAAAAAAATGTTCTGCGTTTCGGAAAATTTTGGACTATTGTAGAACTTTCTAGGCTGTTGTGAAAGATCAATTTTCTAAAATGTTCTAGAAATTTCTAGAATGTTTTGGAAAACATTCTACAATGTTCTGTGAATTGAGTTTTGTAGAAATCCATTCTACAGAACATTATAGAAAGTTCTTGGAAAACTTCATTCTCAAAAAGTTCTAGAAATTCCTGGAATATGGAAAATTTAATTTCTTCTAGAAAATTCTAGAATGTCTTTTATTTTGAAAAAGGGTATATAAACATCAACTTTTTATGAATTAGCATAGTTGTTAGTGAATAACTTCTATAATCAGTTATGATATTTATTATTATCTCCAACTGGGTTTTGAATTATTTTAAAATGAGCAAAGTTCTTGGCTCCTGTCATTTTGGCAAGCCTGATGGTTCTGAACGCCACAATTCTTTAACATTTAATTAAGGAAAAGCTTATTTGTTGCCTGTGAAAAAACTATCAGTAATGGACAAAGAAAATTTACAGCAGTGATCTGGAATTAACTTCACTGTAGATGCTGACATATGTTCCTATCATGAAGCTATTTTGCTGATGAAGTTTGAATTCCTATAAAAGGACTGCTATAATCCATTTGAAAAAGAGTTGCACAAAGCCAGAAAAGGATTGTGACTTATTGATATTGATTCTACTGAATGGAAATTCTCTAAATGGAACTTCATGGAAAATCATCTTGTGATGGAATTTGAGGTATTACAAAACGATTATCTGCATTTGCTGGTCTTCAGTGAGGTATAGAAAATCATATATTGACACCAAGAGACTTAATTGAATTTTGTAAAAAAAAAAATATAGGGAATTGGGCTCATTTTTTTTTCCAAAAGAAGAACGTGAGAACATCTGACCTGAACAGGAAAGCCAGTTTAGTAGTGGTTGCACAATAGCTGGAACCATAGAGCACTAACAAGTTAAGTCAGTTAGCAAAACTAAAATCCAAGTCAACAGAGTCTCAAGTGGTACTTCAGTATTTGAAGCTGATGTTTATGAAACTGATAAACTTACTTAAGGCAGATCACTTACCAGCATACAACCAGGTCAGTATGGCCTGGCATACATGCAGGCTTGCATATATGACATTAATTGGTAGATTAGAAATATATTTTATGTATCTTTTGAAGAACATGATGTCTTCATCAGTTTTATGCACTCTCATTGTTACTCATTCTTATCATTGGCTCCCTAGAAAGGACACTTGCTGGATTCCAGAACAGCACATTTTTGCTACTCTTGAAGCATCATCAATGACATTGTCAGGATGACAATATATGAATGCAGAATATCTCCACTGTATGATTGAGAAACAATTTAAGCTGAAGTGGAATTAAAAGTATTGTGCTAAAATGTTTCTAACTGTAGATTTAAGCTGCTGTGTTGTATATTTTTTTTTACCTTTGGAACCACCATTAGGTATTGCATCAGAGGACGAGATTAATGATTTTGTAGCATGTGTGAAAATGCCATATCTGATTGGAATTCAAAAAAAGATGTAATTAAAAGTTTGTTATACAATCTAAATTAACATACAGTAAAAAATGACTGCATTACTAAAATACCGTAACCATCAAATAAATCCTAACTAATGTTAGACAGTAAAACATTTCCTGCTTTTTTATGGGCATATATTTTGTTTATACTCATCAAAAGTATTCTCTTGTAAATTATGAATACTCACTGAAGATAATTGTTAAGTATTGAGATAATTGTTTGTAAGAATTTTTATTATATATATTATTTTACTGAGATTAATCTTTTTAAGATTTGTATTATTCCTCTGTACTGTTAAATTATGTTTTAAATTTTATTAATATAAACCATTACTACAGAATATTGAGATAAGCTTAATATTATCTTAATATTGAGATAACCTTAATTTTACTATGAAATTACGTTAGTGGGCTCCTGCATCCCCAATCATGATAGATAAGGGGTTTACATTAATAGAATTAAAAAAAAAAAAAATTACATATATTTATATTACATAGAATATAAACCAACAAAACAATAATTAGACAAGCTGAACTTACCATATTAATTTCAAAGAATTGATTTTCACTGCATCCTGAATCTTCAGTTGGTATTGAATTCTATAATTACATTATATTTCATTCTTTTAAAAATTTGTAATTTTATTTTGAACTACAGTATTGGACAGCAGAATTTGCATATATTTTCATTATACTCAACATTTTTAAAATGAAGAACAATATAAAATAAAATAACAAATTTTTAAAAGAATTATGTATCATAAAATTATAGAGTTCAGTACCAACAAAGATGTGGGATGCTGTAAAAATTGATTTTTAGAAATTAATATGATAAGGTTTAACTTAGCTAATTACTGTGTTTTGGTGGTTTATCACTAAACATTCATTTGGGCGGCATGTTCCTGTAACGATTTCAGAATTATAGAACAGTGACATTTTAGACATTTATAAATTTTAATTCTTTACAACTAATTGATTTTGATGTAGTTTTTGAGTTGTAGAATTGAATACCATTTTGATGATGGATTCTGTGAAAATTGATTATAGTTACTGATGTGGAATTTGATAAAGTTTTTTATTTGTTTATTGTATTTTGGTTGTAAAGTTTCAGTTAATATTGAAATATATATATTTTTTCAACAGTAACATTTTTCAGTGTGTTAAAACTTTATTATAATTTTCTTCTTTTTTTTTGTAGGAACATGAATCAGAAGGGGGAAGAACACCATTAATGAAAGCTTGTCGAGCAGGTCACCTCTGCACTGTCCAGTTCCTAATTTCAAAAAATGCAGATGTAAACCGGCAAACGACAAACAATGATCACACTCCTTTATCTTTAGCCAGTGCTGGAGGGCATTTATCTGTTGTTGAACTTCTGCTTGCCCATAATGCTGACCCTTTTCATAAATTAAAGGTTAGTAAGTTTTAAGTTGTATGTGTTTCAATTATTACTCCCAATTTTTTTTTTTTATAATGAATGTGTATATTGCTGAATATGGTTTTATTATATGTTTATTTCATATGTTACAAACGATGTATAAACAATTAAACTCTCTTTCAGTATTACTGGTTTTAATAATGTCCTGCTTGTAACAATTTTTTTATTACCTTCACAAAGCCCATAAGAACAGTGTTAAAATTACACTCCTGTTATTGTAATTCTCACATATATTATTATTGGAGGTCAGTAATAAATCACAAACTAAGATTTAGTTTAATATTTAGAAATTAGCAGCATCAGTAACTCCTGGAGTAATTATATGTGGCGTGGTCAAAATATATGCTTCAAACATAGTAATCTCAATGGTTTTGCTGTTTCTGTTTTATATATTTTTCATTCAGTATTAATTAATCAGTTAGTCAAATGTTGGTAGGGATGTTTGACTTACATTGTAATGGTCTACGATCATAAGATGAAAGTTTTATAATCTATAAACTTTTAAATGTAACCTATAATTATGATTATAAGAAGTAGAAGTATTAAAACATGAGAATATATTTGTAAGACATAATGCTGAAAAGCTCTTCTGGAATTGAAATGTTTCAAAATGTCAAACTAACAACAATAGTAATGTACAAAGCACAGAATTAAGTCTTTAGTATTAGCCAGCAGCTTAAATTCAGATGGATAGAACAATATTCAATAGAAAAATTCAATATGTATTCAATACAAAAAAAATGCTATCCTATTTAGAAATATCTTTATGTAATGAGGAAGCTAGTTAGAATGAGATGTCAATAATTCTATTGAGGTAAAATTATTTTATATATATTTTTTTTATATCTAATAATGCTTATTGTCTGAATGTCAACAGCATATAATGTGAGATGTGATTGCTATGTTTTGAGACAGGTACCGTCACTGCTTAATATGAGGGTTTCTATTTTTATCTCTGGCCTTCTTAATGGAAAAACAAATATTTATGATTGAAATTGTTTTATTATTTTTTTTTCAAAATATTCTCCACAAAGATCAATACACCTTTGCATTTGTTTGAAGCACTTTTTCCACTCCGATTGATGTAACTCCAAAACATGTGTTTGAATTCAACAATTGCTTCTTTGGGTGTTGAAAATCGTCGACCACCTAATTTTTTTTTTATGTGCGAGAAAAAAAGTGAAAAAAGTCACTGGGTGCCAAATCAGGCTATACAGCAGATGACCCATCAATTCGATGTTTTGGCCAGTCAAAAATTCCATTGTTTGAGTCGATGTGCAAGAGCTTGAATTTTCATGATGAAGAATGATTGGTCTCTTTTCAACTTTTTCCAAATTTCTTAGAAGTCTTCTGGCAAACAAATGGTTTTTCCAGAAACCATTTGTTTGCCAGAATTTGATTGTGAAAAATTGATGGTTAAAAAAGAACTGAATTTAAGTTTCTATGCAGTTGTCAATTTTAACTGAAGATTTTGACATGCATTGAGTGTCAGCAAAATAAATAATTGCACGAAAATGTTCATGGGTTAATTCCATTTTTGCCCGAGATGAATTTTTCAAGTTACTGTAAACAGCACAAATTGTGCTCAAATGACAAAATGTTCTAAAGAAGGTTATGTTCAACAATGTCAAGTTTCCAATGAAAATGTCAGATGACACCTGGCAACACTTATGATGCCAAGACCAGAAAATTTTCAGTGAAATTTTCACTGAAAGGAAATCGATTTTACTCAATTAAAGACATGTAGCCAAATACGGAAAGGGGTTCTTAGCACCCTTAAGAAAGAGAATTTGATTGTGAAAAATTGATGGTTAAAAAAGAACTGAATTTAAGTTTCTATGCAGTTGTCAATTTTAACTGAAGATTTTGATGTGCATTGAGTGTCAGCAAAATTCATTCCGATATTCTTATCAGACCAGCAGAATTAAAATTGAGTTGTGTACCTTTCAGAATTGACCATCCTACTTTATGCTAATGCCACTTTCGCCACATGACCGGTAATGCCGAAGTAACAGGCAGCCATTTGCTTCTATGTGTTTCTTCTGTGAACAACTTTTGTTGGATTTGGCTCATCTTGGAAGACTTATATAGTCTATTGCTGTTTTGCTTCGGGCTCATATGCATAGATGTATGATTCTTCACCTGTGTAAATGTTATACACAGCCTTTGATGCATCTTACACATATTTTTTCAATATTTCCTTGCACCAATCAACTTAATCCTTCTTTTTTGAATGTATGTCAGATTTTGCGGGATCCAATTCGAACAAATCTCTTTTACAGCTAAGTGATCATACAATATTTTTATTTATGCTTGTCATACTAGTGCCCAGAGATGCATCAATTTCACAGTATATCAAATGATAATCTTGCTTTATCAGTTCACGCATAGCATTGATGTTTTCTGGCACAGCAACCAATTTTGGGATGAACTTCACTGAATTCGTCCTGGAGTGAAAATTGGCCTTGATTGAATTCGTTATACCAGTTTTTTACTGTGCTGTAGGATGGTGCTTTATTGTTGTATAAAGAATTAAGTTCATCGATGTACTTTTGTCTTGGTAATCCATGTCTAAAGTTATGAAAAATAATTGCACAAAAATGTTCATGGTTAATTCCATTTTTTGCCCGAGATGAATTTTTCAAGTTACTGTAAACAGCACAAATTGTGCTCAAATGACAAAATGTTCTAAAGAATGTTCAACAAAGTCAAGTTTCCAATGAAAATGTCAGATGACGCCTGGCAACACTTATGATGCCAAGACCAAAAATATAAATAGCAACTTCTGTAGCAGTGAGTAAGTAGGTTTGTCTTCAGATATGGAAGGAGAAGCTCCTTTGTCCTAGAATCACCGTGAAGATATCATTGTGATATTTTTGTTCAGTAGTGAGTGGCATTTTAGTGAGTAAAGACATGTTTTTGGTCCTCAGTGGATTATTGGTTTTACAAAATGGATGAAAAAACAGAACCAGTCTGTGTCAAATTTTGTTTGAAAACCGTGAAATTGGCTTTGGAGACTTTTGAAATCTTAAAAACAGCTTTCGGGGATCTTTGTTTGAGGCAGTCAAATGTTTTTATCTTGTTCAACAGATTCAAAGATGGCCACCAATCAGTTGAAGATGAATACTTGTTTGGCCAGGCTTTGCACATAAAAAACCACCTGAAACATTCTGAAAGTTCGTGATTTTGTGTGTCTGCTCTGACTGTAGACTTAGAATTAAAAAAAAGAACTGAATTTAAGTTTCTATGCAGTTGTCAATTTTAACTGAAGATTTTGACATGCATTGAGTGTCAGCAAAATTCATTCCGATATTCTTATCAGACCAGCAGAATTAAAATTGAGTTGAAGTATTCCAAGAACTGATTAATTGGGGCAAAACTGACTCAAGATTTGTTAAATAGGGTAATTACAGTCAGGTTATTAGTATTATCTAGAAACAAAGGCACAGTCATCTTTGTGAAAAAGTTGATGAAGTTCATCTTGACTGAAAAAGCGCAACAAAGTTTGTTTAATGTGAAGAAAATGTTAATGGTTTTCTTTCATTCTATGGGTATCATGCATCACAAATTCGCCCCAAGGGGGTAGATACTAACAAGGAATACAATGAAAATGCCCTTTAATGTTTTTTATGAAAATGTGTGGAAGAAAAGACTTTCACACTGGCAAGACAAGAATTAGGTTCTTCACCTTGTCAACATTCTGCCTCAGTACTTGTTTTTGATTGTGAAATTTTTAGTCAACTTCCTTGTGCTTCACAACTCCTCCCCCCATTCACCAGATTTAGACTCGCTAACTTCTGTCTGTTTTATAGATTGAAATTTTCACTGAAAGGATTTTACTCAATTAAAGACATTTAGGCAAATACGGAAAGGGGTTCTTTGCACTCTTAAAAAAGAGAATTTCATGGAATGCTTCCAAAATTGGAAACACTATTGGGAGTCAATATGTTCAGTAAGACGGGTTCTGCTTTGAAGGAGATCAATCACAATAGTCTGCAAGAACTGCCATTTTGAAATTATAAGCACATATGTAAAACTCTCCAATCGCATATCGTATTTAGTGGTGAATAGTATTATTTATCTTACTTATTATTGTAAGTATTTTTTGACAATTTGATAAATGCTGATTTGTATTATGTCAAGTTATATTATTTTCTAGGATAATTCTACAATGCTGATAGAAGCAGCTAAGGGTGGACATACAAATGTTGTTCAGCTGCTTCTGGATTATCCTCACTCCATTATGATGTCATCACCCCACAGTGGTGGAGTACAAGTTCCTCAGGCACCCCCCTCTGGATTACATGAAGTTCCTGAGGCAGTCAGAGTTTTACCACAGGAGGAGCTTCAGTTTAATGCCAAGGCTGCTTCTTTAGCAGGTTAGTAAAAGTTCCCTTTTTCTTGTTATTATTTATTTTGTTCCAATAATATTAATATTTATATAACCTAATGTAACAAACAGTGTTGTTTTCCTATGAACTGGCTGGTTGGTTGGTTTTATTTTGATGGTAAGCAGCTGTTGTTACTATGATAAGCAGTTACAAAATGCCTTTTGTAATTTTTGTTTTCGTATTACTTACATGATGTTCAATTGAACAACTTCTAATTATGGATACTGTAGATTATCACCAACAATGCTGTCCAATGATAATTATTTCAATAATTAAACATTGTTTTTTTTTTTATTAAGGAATAAAGCATTGAAACAGTTTTAACTTCAGTAATCAGAGTTATTCTGAAATCTAAGATTGTCAGCTACCAAAGATCTCTTTTGAGGCTCATCTGTGGCTTTTAATCATTGAAGCATGTTTGCTTTTTGCTTATAAATTTAAATTAAAAGTTATTTATATGGTCTGAAATTTAAATCATTTTGTAATTTGCAGCTTCATTGTGTAATTGTTCTAAATGTCAGTCAGAATGGATAATGTGGTTTAAATGTACTGCTTATAATTTCAGTGTATTTTATGATAGATTCAGGTAATATATTTTTTCACTTTGATATTATTGATTTGTATGTAATCTTGGAAGATAGTTTATTATGGATTTGTTTGTACTTATTTATACATGGAATTTCATTATTTATTTCTAATGCAAATTAGTAATAAGGAGAGAGGGACACTAAATTTTACACTGTATCAGTTGCTCACTTATCTGCATTAAGTTAAGTAGACTATCTCTATCTAGCCAGATTAGTCATTGCTTTTCATGTTCAGGGAGTTTAACCAAGAAGCCTGACCCTGCCTGGAAGTTCCTATTATGCAACAAGGGACCGTAGGTCTGACTTGTGGAGAAAAACAAGGCAATGGTGACCTGTAGCTAATCAGTGCGACACAAGATAGGACTAGGTGCAGTTGAGCTTGCCCTGGATTTGAAATGCAGCCCGCCTGTTTGTCCCTGTCTTTTGTGATAAAAAACGCCATTATTTCCCACAAATTCAATTTTAATCAGCTGGTATAGTGATGGTTGATATCATCCATTATTAACATTAATTTTTTCCCATTAATGCTTAAAGTTGCACATGGTAGGTAACTACCTAATTCAATATGTAAAGAGATCAAGCACTTGGAACATTTCTCTCAAAACATTGATCTTCTGGCTGTGTTGCTCCATTCTGCTGAAACAGCACATTCACATTTCCAAGTTGAATGAGTTAGGTTCCAAAAAGTTACTTACACTTACATATACTGAATAACATTTTTACTCTAATCATTTGATGTTCATCTAAAATATAAAGTTCTTAAAGGACAAATACCATAATTTGCAAAGCTCACCAAACTGTAATGTGTAGGCTTCTTGGAGTAATTAGGTCAGTAATGGAAATTCTTCCTGTTAAGCAACATATTGTAGTGAAAGTGAGCTTAACATAAGTGTCATTATCTATACAGTACTTCCTGATCTCTATATATGAGTAATCATTATAACTTTACTTACATATCAAAAAGCCCAGTTTATAAGAATAATTTTAATTTTTATGTCTTTTCCTGGGATCTGTTCTATAATAGTGGTCAAATTATGACCGGCAATTTATATTGATTCCCATATTACATCTTGGACACCAATAAAATAATCTTCCCCACTTTTTTTTGTTCACAAACTCCACACATCCTTTCCTGTCTTCTGGGTAGATGGATTAGAACATATTCAAATGACACTGGAAGTGGAAAGTCCATCAGGTTCATGCAAAGTGATTCAGCTATTGAAACTATGAATTTTTTTTGACATGATTTGGTCAGAATTTTGTTTATATATGAATTCAGAATTTACATATCTAAAATATTAAAAAAGATCTTTATCCAAAACCTGCAAGTGGCTCACTTGCAAGACAAATAGTAAACAGATTTATCTTTTACATCCACCTCTCCCATGAATTGATTGTACCAGTGAATCAGATACAGCATATGTCTAGGGTTTCCACTTTTTGATACCTTATCTACATTTGCAGCATTGAAAGCTCTGGATATGGCATAAACTGGCTTCCATGTCTTTTTATCTTTGAAGCTGGAAAGCAGTATTCTGCCTTTTCTGAAATATGTTATTTCTTTTTCCTTGAATTTGTATGTTGTCATTTCCTGGGGTAGGTAGGTATTTTGAAATTTTATTGGTTGTACCAGTTAAAAAAGTGTCATTTTCAATAAGGTCCTCTGCTAAAGAAATTATCTATATACAAGTGATTTTTTTTTTTGTTGTAAAAGGTTACATGATAACAGTTTTTTTTAATATGAACAATTTAATATATGTTCTTTTAATATGGAACAGACTCATATCCAGGTACATAGAACTTTTTATCAGGATATAATTCAACATGGTGGGTGTAGTCAAGTGGGTGTATCCAACATGGTATAGCCAGTACTACTATCAAATTACTCAAATTTTTTAATCCCACATTGTGCATGGTGTTTATGGTGTTTATTGGCCAAGTACACTGTACAGATGAACTTATTTTTCATCTCAATTGGTAACTCATCAATGCATATGTTTTGTCTGGGTTTATAATTTTCTTTAAATTTTGAGTTGATAAATTCTAATAAGTACTTTTTGAAAAATATCATAAGTTTGATCAATACTTGGTGTATTTGCTTTAGAATCAATATGCATGAAATTGCTAATCAATTCCCATTTCATCAGGGACATTGCTTTACTAAAGAATGGTATGTATTGAGAAGGGCAAGTATCTCATCTCAATTTGTGGTTTTACCTCACAGTCAGCCTCATGTTTATTCATAAACCAATAAAAGCTTTCATTGTTGCTGTGTTAATATTAACTCACTTGTGTAGTCTGCTGAATTTATGCCTTTGAAGCCACTCTTGTTTTTCTGGAGCTACATTCCTGGCAACTCATTAGTTTCGTGAAGTAATTGCAGCTTGCAGGTTTTCAGGCAAAAACAAAGAGAAATATTCTATTGGCTGAGCATTCCTAGGAGGAGGATTGATTGGTAGGGCCTGCATTTCTAACAGAAAAAACATTGCTAGGATCTAAAAGTCTCGTCATTTGACTGTATCTCAGTTCATATGTCAATACTAATTGCTGAAGACCATGGGTGAGAGTATTTGAGAGTTATTTGAAGGCTCTGTTAGGGAAGCAGTATCTTCTGGATATGTATGAGGCAGAAAAATTTCTGTCAGACTGGGATACATAATCAGGATTTTCAATATCACTGTCAGTTCATTTTCACTGTTTGAAATATAGTCCTCTATTTCACTATCATGTAACTCTTTACTTGCCATGTTTTTATAATATAAACAGTGTTGTTATACATTTAAACAAGGCAAAAAAACAATTATTGAAACACTGAAAACAGTAAAGCACAACTAAAATAGATGAAGATCAGATAACACAATAACAGAGGTCATGAATGACCGCTGCAGAGTTTATGTATGCTTTATTCAAAACATAGGTTTTGGTTATAATACTTGTTGGATCATATAACATACTTTTATGAGACTTTTTTATCAGAAATTCTAACCTATAGCTAGCAATAAATAAGATATTTTAAACATAAGTACAAGAATTACTTGCAAATACAACGCAGCAATGTAAACAATGATAGCTAACAAATACTACCTTGATTTTCGTTACTGTAGAAAATAGGTACAGCGCTCCCAGTGGAAATAAAGTATACTATGAGAAAGAAGGGAATTTTGTTAGATAAAAGATAGTACAGTTAAGAAACATTGGCTAAGCTGTTAATAACAAAACATGAGTGGGCTTATCTGTCAGCATTGTAAAACGGAGTGGGGTATTGTAAAATCAACAGTTACAATTTATGGGCCATTTACCTGTTGATTTTTAATACCTGTTTGATTAGGCTCTCCTAATAACTGATTTAAATTTTTCAAAACTCATTAGAAAGTTTGAGTGCTTTCTTATGTGATTAAATTTTCAAATATTTAGTAACTTTATTTCAGGCTCTAACAATTTTGAAAAATAACATTTTAATTTTTAAAATCTGGATTGTAAAATTATTGTGCAAAAACTGTCTGACCGATTTTGTTGAAATTTGGCCAATTTTATTGATTTATGATGTCAAAAACTCTATATAAGTACTCAAAAAAAAAAATCCTAAAAAATTGTCTTTTCTCTTGTAATTTTTTTCTCTAAAATGAACAGTTATCTAGTGAAATAGGAGAAAATAGATATTTTGTATAGATTGATAGATATTACAATTGATAGATTGTATAGATTTTTTGTGATCTTGTTATATTTCGTTTAATAAAAATTTAAGCACACATTTTTCAGCTGGTACATAATGAAATAATCAATTCTGATGGTATTCCGGAGGCATTGAAGCATAAAGTAGCGGTAATATAGAAAAAGACCCACCCAAAATAGATACCGCCTGGACTATAATTACTGTGAACATGTATTAAATATTTTGGGAGAATAATAAAATAATGCTTGTTGTCCATAGGAAATTAAATATTTGTTTATTTGTTAAATTAAATATTTGTTAATAAAATATTTGTTTTACTCCATAGAAATTTGAAATTTTTACCCCATAGACATTTAATTTTTATATAAAAAAACTTTCAGAGGGGACAAAAATATAGGAGATAAGAAAGGGTCAAAGAACATAAACTCCCCTTTCATTAGTGATGTTTATACTGAATTAATTCATCTGCTTCTTTGTGATTTAGTGGTTAATTTTTTATTTATTTTTTTATATATAATATTTGAAAAGTTCACTCTATTTGTTTATTATTGTTATTATAGGATTAATAACTGATGAGATAGAAAGTTTTAAACAGGTATATGTCTTTTGAAATATATTAGACAGACATGTGTTACAGATATATATGTGTAGACTGAAGTTCCGTTGACAACCTGGAGTAAGGAAGTTTTATGTATTTATTTCTCTTCTTGAATTGATTGTTTATTGGTATTCAGTAACTTAAATTTATTTTCCAATTGATGTGTTTTTCTTTTATTTTGAATTTGAAGGTAAATGTTTTAGTTAGTTTGATTCCTAATAGATTTTTATTTATTTTAGCAGGACGACTAGCAGAACAGCTAGGTCCAAGTCCAGGAGGAATTGTAAAACATGGCAGTAATCCGGTACAGAAATCTCTCTTACGTAAGAACAGGGTATCTGCTGCTCTTAATGATAATCTCACCTCTCCTGAAGTCCAACAGGTACAATAAGTAAAATTTGTTATTTTTCTTGTATTTTGTACTATTGTGTTATTTTTTTAGCTGAAATGCAATGGTTAAAAAAATTATTTTTTAAAAGAAATTCCATATGTATTTTGTGTCCTTAAAAAAATTTATTTTGGAAAGCCAAAAAGATATTTTGTTTTTAAATAGTCTGGTTTTTCTTGAGAGATGTTTTTATTCCTGTAATTATTAGTCTCTCAAAATGAAACTAGGTATAAATAATTTCAGTTATTTTTTTCAATTGGTGGTACTAGCTGGAATGTCTCGAAAAGTAGTAATTTTGATTGAATAGTGTAAGGCAAGTAAAATGTGAATGATCTATAGCTAAATTGATCTCTGTTCCTGTAATAATTGAAGCTATACATTGGTTGAAATTCACCGTTTGCTGTAGGTTTTATCTTGTGGTTAATGGTTGTAACAGTCGATGGTAAAAACTTCTGCTTTGTTATCTGATCATTAAAACAATCCTGATGTTGAAAACGGATTTTTATTTGTAACTTACTGCTTCTGAAAACTAATCATTAGACACCATTATGTCATTTTAATTCTAGTTATCATGATGGTGCTAGTAAAAACAAAATTTTTCCTAGTATCTTACTGTTGTGAAATAATTATTTAATTATCATTTAGTAGTATTGATTTTGTGTAGACATCAGTACCCTGAAAAAGTTTTAATAACAGCACCAACTTGTATGATTAAATGTTTTATACTTGCTCTTTCCACCGTTATTAATCTGTAAAAATATCTATTTCTCTAAGTCCATTATTAAATAATTATTATTTTTTCATTTCATTATTAGTTTTATAATTTAATTATTTTCCTGTAGGTTTATTCTTATGTTTAAAGAAAGCTTTGGAAGTTTCTTTTCCATAATGTTTTAAAAAAAGCTTTATAAAAAAAAAAAAAAAAAAAAAAGAAGAAGAAAATAAGTTGCTTTTAAATGTAGAAAATACAGTCTGAAAGAAATTTTACTATTTAGTGAATAAATAATAAATGTGAAATTAAGAACTTACTATTCCAAACATACTACTAATTATGAATTACATTATGTTAGTATGACAACATAATGAAATGGTGTACCATCTAATATAATGAAGGTTGGACCCCAGTGAAATTCAAATGGAGGAAGATGCAAATATTACAGCAAAAATTTACTTGCTAGAAAATTTATTGTAAATAAAGGATGACTTAAATAATTATTTAAAATGTTTTAATGATAGAGACTTCTTTGCAAGTTAGATTCCAATAACAAAAAATTTTTTTTGGGCAGTAGTATCCAAATAACCCTGGTTATTCCCCTGTAAAAAACAGAATTTAACTAAATATCCTACTACAGTAACTAAAAACTTGTATTTTAAACAAAAAATTTTACTTCTTTCTGGTTTTGAAGTTGCAGATAGATCCTTGTACTGTTGGTAGAAAGTGGAAAGAGATAAATAACCGAATTACATTTAAGTAGTTAAGCAATATAATCTAGAATTAATTTGATTACTTTTTTGTTTGCTGTAATAAATTTATATGAATTATCTTGAAATAAAAACTATTTACTGCTGTCTCTTCAGCATTTTGAACTATTACGTTTTGGTTTGACCAATGATCAAGAAATTATTTAGTAAAATTTTTATTAATTTATAAGATAAATAAGTAATTTAACTCAGATATAATGTTTAATGTGTCTTTGGAGTTTCAAAATTAAATGGAACAGCACTCATCTTAGAAAGAATTTGCTAATTTGTTTACAGAAGTATCTATTCTTTAGCATAAATATGAAGTTCTTTAGTATAAATTTCTAATTCAAAACTGTTTTAATAATATCTGAAAATTATGGAAAAGTTCAGTTCTTGAAATGAAATGTAAGCTTTCCTAATCTACTGATTGGTAAATATCTTTATAAAATGAGTTACTAATTGTGTTGAAATAAGTTTCTAAGTCCGCTTTCCATAAAATGAATCAAGAACACAGGAAATCAAGAATTTCAAAAAATGTCTATGAATCAAAAATTTCTCTTGAAATGCTGTGGAAAAGAATTTCCAACAGATATTAACAATTATGACATTGATGCTGTTTGTTAGTTGATTAGTTTAGTAAGTCAGGATGATTTTGCTTTAAAGAATTCTTTGACTAAATAGTAACAGTTTTAGACAAGGTACATCAGCAGTGAAGAATATTTATTCGTGATTGTGTCGTTTCTGATCTGTTACCAAAGATGTAGCTATCACTGAACCCAGAATTGTGTCATCAACAAAATTTATAATCTAAGATATAGATTATATATTTTATTTACAAGTGTATATTTATTTTTATAATCTGTATATAAATATAACATTTATCTAATTTAATAATATTAAAAATATTACATTTAATATTTTTCATATTAAATAAAAATAAACAAAATGTTTATTTATTGGGAAATTTATTTTTACTGGATAATCAGACAAAGGTTAAAAAAACTACATTAATGAATTCTAACTTGATATAAACCAAATTCTGACAAACGCTTGAAATCACAGTTTAATGCTTGCATCTTGTTACTTAGCTAATTACGTGGGCTATTAGGAAGGTAATTTATGATTTGTTATTAAAAAATCTAATTCATAAAAAACAGTGTAATATATACATACATCTTAATAGTTACTTTTCTACATAATTGCCATCCAAATTAAGGCAAGGCACTAGTCATATCGATTTTTGAATTCCCTCATCATAAAACTTTGCCACCATTGAATTAAACCAGGTAATAACCCAGTTTTTCAACTCCTTGTAATTTTCAAAATGCTTCATTGCTAACCACTTTTTTCATTTTTGGGAAAAGGTGATTTTCGCTTGGAGCAAAATCAGGGTTGTATGGAGGGTAGTTAAACAACTCGCATTTTAAACTGTTGATTTGGCTTGAGAGTGCGTATTGCAGAATGCAAATTAGCATTATCATGAAAAAGAAAGAAGTTTAGGCACATACGAGTACAACATTTTTAAAAGCCTAAACATTAACTGAAGTATTTATACACTAATAATATCATTAAAAACATTACTAAAACTTACACAAAAAAATAAAATAAACTGTCCTAATAATTACACAATAAAATATTTAAAAAAAAATCAAGAAAAAAAATAATAAAAACAGTTTGTGTAGAATGTATAAAATTAATAATTGAAATTGTATTTATATAGGAAAAACAAAAAGATCCTTTAAAACTAAGATTTCTTAACATTACTGAAATTAAAAAATAATTAATTAGGTTTATGTACAAAGGCAGACCGTCTAATAAACAATAAATATTCTGTTTCTCATATTACAAATTTAGAATGATTAGAAATTAATAAAGATGATAAAACAGTAAATATATTAGAAAAGTATTACATTTATAAATATAAACAAAAGTTCAGCTTTATAAACCATCAGACATTGTTTGAGAGTGACAGTCTTATAATAACTGCAACAGATAGCAGCACTCATATAATACATTAGTATGTAGTTTTCATTATTTTAGTATTTGTATTTTTAAACTTTTGTTGTGCAATAATGGAATTATTTTAATCATGATTGAGGATGCAGGATCCTGCGAAAATACTATCATGAAAATTAAGGTGAGAAATGTCTGAGCTTAATATTCATGGTTTATTTGATAGAATATATGAATATATATATATAAATATTATTAAGAATGCTTTTTTACTTACTAAAAAAAAAATAATAAAAATAAAATAATTTGTTATTCATCATGATGTTTTATTATAGTCTTCATTTTATAACTTTACATTAATATGTCTTAATCATTTATACAGGTCCGAAACCCACCTGGAAATGAAAGTGACCCTAATATTTTAGATAAAGGAAGCACAGGAGGTAAACGGCAGCAAGCAATTGAGCAGCAGTTTTTACAGAAGCAGCTCATTGTTGAAGAATTACAGGTGACTATTATTCATGAAAAAAAAATTCATTAACTTATTTCAGTTTGATCTCATTTCTGTATTTTATCATATACCTTGACTTCATTCATTAAGGGTGAAGTAATTTTGTTTTCTGCTATGAAACATTTATAAAATTCAGTATTTTACATATTTAAAAAAATCTGTGATCTAGTTTCTGCATAGATTTGTGAATTGCATTTCAGTTTAAACCTATTATGTTTATTTGTTCTGTACATGTCCTTACTGTGGAGGGTTAACATATAACAGTTGATTTTAGATATTGTAGATTCAATTTTCATGAAAAAATTGTTTCACAAAATTTATTTTGTATTTTAGTACAGCCCATATTTATTTGTGGTTCTGTTCTAAGCTTGTACACTATTAAAATGTAAGTCAACGACAATTTGTAATTGAAATGAAGTTAATTTTGTTACTTGAACAACTTTCAGTAATTCTAACTTCACAGTGTTAACTGCTGTAAATTATTGACGGCATTCCTCTGACTTCAGTATTGTTATTAGTGTCAGGATACAACTTGGCTATTGGTCATGTTCCTAGTTGCTCTTGTTACTGAAAATCTTGAAAAATGTTATAGTCAGGAATACTTTTAACTATTTAAAAACCTATTTGACCTTTATTTGTTTGAAGCCAAGAGATTTGCCTCATTTGTTTTGAGATCTTTTGTAATGTAATAGTCCACAGGCTATTCCGTCATCTTGGTGGAAAACTTATTATATAAAGTTCTTTATAAATAAGATTAAAAGATTGGTATGTATTTGAACATTTTAGTACCTCAAATAGTGTGTATGAATGCACTTAAATGAAGGCACCCTACAAACTTCTGTTAATGTTCCATTAAAATTCATCTCACTGGATTTAGGTATTTTGGAAACTAATAAAAGATTTAATAAGTTATAGAATACCTTGAAATTAATGAATGGGATTTCATTGTATTTCAATTTTTGTATTATTAAACACATTTATAATCTGGTTGTTAGTGAGTTTTTTTTACTTAAAATTGTGTACACCTTTCTTTTGAGTTTTGAAAACCTTTACTTTTGCCCAAAAATAAAATTAGTCATAGGAATCAAGTGATTAGAATTATCAATAAGTAGTGCTGTTGTTATTTGTACCTTCAAAACATCAAAATCTATTTTTATGAAAAACATTTATTTGGCTGTGTTCACTCAAAAGATAATATAGAAATTTCAGTCTTAAAATTGTTATACTTACCTGAAAAAAGTTCCTAGAAGAAGTTAGTAGATAAGTTCCTTGAAAATTTATCAAAATAAAATTTCACATGAAATTAACTATATTTCATTGCAAAAAAAAAATATGGTAATTATAAAAAGTATGTATCTCAATATTGCTATTTTCTTCTTATTAAGATGTGTTTTATATTCCTTAGTTTTATGAATAAACAAGAATTAATCCTAAACAAGAATAAATAGTTATGCTGGCAGCTTGTTATACTTTATTTGCCCTCATTGCCTCACATTCCTAGTTTAGTAGTCACTCTACTAAACCAGGATTGTGAGGCAAAGACTGTTTTTCCAGCAGTCTATGCTGCTGGAAAAATGGTAACTATTTGATATAGTTACCATTTTGAGTCTAGGGTTGATTGTATTTTGTACAAATTTAAACAGCTGATAAACTCATAGTAAAATTTTAAAACTGATTTTGTGAATTGTCATTAGAGTATTAAACTTGGCTGTTAGAGTTAGTCAAGGGATAAGTTAGGCTCTTTGAACCTAGCAGTTTAACATATGTATCTTTCATAATGTACATGGGTGCGGTGTACTGAATTGAAATTTGTTCTGTGGTGATGATGACCTTAATAGCCAGTTATAGCATTAGCTATGGCTGATGCAGTTGATGAAGACATTTGTTTGAGACAGTTATTTGGAAACAAATAATAGATTTGATCCCTTTTCATAAAATTTAATCCTGTAATGATTATAATTAACTATGAGTTTATTATTAATATGTATAATTAGAAATTATTGATTTTTTTATCATGATAATTTTAGTATTTCTTGCAGAGACAAACAAATATAGCAAGTAAATATACCAAAGTTGGTAAGAGTTTTTAATTAATTGATATTAATATGTAATGTTTAATGTTTATTTTCTGCAGAGAGTGGAACAAGAATTAAAGGATAAAGCACCACAGTTAGTTGAGGCTGTGTTACCTGTTCCTGTATCTTCATCTCCTTCTGTAACACCTACTAATAACTTTATTCCGTTGTCACTAGCGAGGGATCTGGACCAAAATGTTACATCTCATGGTAGGTTATAACTTATATGTTAACTTGCAGATAGTTTATGTGTTCTCATTTCAAGTAGTTAATGTTAACATCATGTGTTTTCACAGATGGATGTTTACATGTTCATGCCTGAATACACGTTCATATGGATGTACATTGAGGTTACACTGTTCCCTTTAAGGAGAAATTTCTCTTAATATTTAGTGGTTGCTGAGAAAAAAAGAATCATTAAATTCAATCATTACTAGAGTTCTGATGATCTTTTTATTTACCTCAGATAGTTTTCTGCACAGGGTAACAGAATTTGGAGCTAGTAAAGCTGTATATTCCCTAAGTCACTTATAAAGTACTAAACATTCTGTACAATAAAAAGGTGTTATATATAGTTAGTGTGGTTTCTAGATGTTAATATGGAATTGATCGCGCTGCAGTTAAAATTTACTAAAGCAAGGTTAATTTAGACAGTAATTTTAAGTCTTAAGGTTGCACTATTTATTAGGGTTTCGAATTTATACTTTGAAAAAAGTAAAAGTTTACCAGGAATTTTATTATCGTACTTAAAATTCAATTATGAGAATATGGAAGTAAGTTAAGAAATATAATAAAAATACAATGGAAATATTTTTTATAGTTGATGACATTGTCATAAATGAATCATTTGGAAGTGTAAATCTTCCTAACTTACATGATTTCATTAATTAAGTTTTAATATCACATACTGAAATGCCTCAGTTCCTCAAAACAGCCCAGTAACTCTCCACATTTGGGTATGTTCTGTCAGATTAACAGGAGGCACAATTTATGACAATGACACATTTTCAAATAACTGTTTTTAATCAGTTTAAAGTGCTATTTCTTCTTGTATATGTAGTATTGTAAGTTTGAATGGAAGTGAAATATCAAACTTCCTGTTCATTTCTACTGGTTCATTGTCATCTTGTAACAGATTAAGAGTTTGTAGTATGTATTTATAACCTTACTTTTAACCATTGCAGAATTTTACTTTTGGTTTTGAGAAGGGATTTTGTAATTATTAAAGAATGGTGCCAATTAATATGAAAACTTTCATAATTCATTTATTCAAATTGTTATGAATCAGATCTCGGTTACTTAGTAGTTTTAGAATTATTTGATCATTCTAAGTATTTAGTTTTTATATATCTTTGTTATCATCAAAGTAATTTGTACGTTATAAATCTTGTTAGATATTTTTTATGTTTATACTTACAGGTATTGTCAACACCACTCAAGGTTTATTCAGTAGTGGTGTTAGCAGTGGACCACTGTCATTGCATAACTCATATAAGTCAGATTCTATTGTTCCAACATCAGGGTCTGGCCTTACTCCACAACCTGTGGCACTTATTAGTGCTAGTGCAGATGTAGTGCAGGTAAAATTCATTTTATCAAATGACAAATTTTATTGATTTATTCTGTTCTGTATTTTTTTGAATTGTGGCCATTCACTCTAAAGATAATGGTGTATCTTAAAAAATTGTAAGGAATGTTATTTTTATTATTCTTGTTTTTGGTAATGCTTTAAAGCAATATTTTGGGAATGAAATTTTACCAAAATGTGTTATATATTTTATTTGTTGTATTATTTGCATAAGCATTTTGCCCTACATCGTATTTCATATACCAATAAAATCAGTATCATACTGAAAAATAGCATTTATAATATAAGTTTTATTTTCAATTTGTCATGTGTTTGTGGATGTGTGTATTTGAATATGTATGAAAATAGAGAGAGAAATGTGTGCAGACAAAAAGTAAATTCTTGTTCTTAACTGCATTATAAGAAAGTGAATTGTGCAAAACTTTTATAGTTAAATTTTTGAAATTATATAAAATTTTTCTCTAATAATTTTTTCTGTTTTAAAGAAAAGGCCATGCTATATGAATGAATCATTAATTATATTTCACTATAAAATTTTAAAATTTTGACCACTTATATAATGATATCATTCACTAATAAAAATTTAAAAATTATTATTTAAAAAAAAAAAAAAATCCATGTACTCTGAAGTCGGAGGTTTTACTCAGTCTTTTGTGGTTGTGTTCATTGTGATCATTTAAAATTTTTTTTTAACTTTATAAAAAAAGAGGAACAACATGGAAGGAGGAAGGTAAAAAGATTGTTGTGACTGGCTTAAAATAAAAATAAAATTAATATTTAGGAAGACATTCATTGAACTAAAGGAACAAAGTTGGACAATTTTCACAAATATAGGGATCCCTGGATTTACACAGTTAATTCATCCCTGAAAATTGTTGCGTAAATTTAAAGCCTGTAAATCAAAACTCTTTTTTCAGAAAAGGTATAGATATACAGAACAGTACTATACTACTGTGCAGTTCAGTATCTGTATGTGTACATATTTAGTAGACCAAATTCATAATTCTTTTCACAGGCAGAAGACGCAGGCAGAATTTTTAGACAGTTTGGCTAAACATGTTAATAGAATATAAATTGAATCAAATACAGTAAATATGATTACATATTGTATTATAGAAACAAAGTAAGTAATATAAGAATAATAAAGTACAAAAGAAATATCATAATGCAGAATAATACAGTATTATTCAAAAAAGTACCTTTTTTTGTGTCTTCAATCATTTGACTGGTTTGATGCAGCTATCCAATATTCCATATCTAGTGCCAGTCATTTCATTTTGGTATACCTCCTACATCCTATATCCCTATCCATTTGTTTTACATATTTTGAACATGATTAGGATCATTTTCAGTAACATAATATAAAATATTTTGATATATTCCAATGCCTCCTGCAATCCTTTTACTGTTAATTGTGGCTGAATAATGGAAAATGAGGTTGAAGGTTCACTACTATTGATTTTTTATGACCCTGATGTAAATGATGTGTCATTGCTACTAGAATTGTCATCCAGCTGCTCATTTGGCGACTCTGCTAGTGCAAACAAATCTTCATTTTGTAAAAGTTGTTTTTCTCCTTCCACAAGCTCATTTACATCTTGTACATCAACTTTGAGCAGTCACAACTTCATTTTAATAGTACCTGTAATTCCTTGTCTGTTATCATCGAATGCAGTTTGACCTTGATCATCATCTTGATAGAGCTTGTGTGCCATACTCCACAAAGCGTACTCTCTTTGATTTCTTTCCAAGCTTCACCAACCTTGCGTACAGTATGAAGGATATTATATTTTTTCCAGAACATTCATTGAACAGGTAATGGCTTGTTGTCCGTGATAATTAAAATGTTTTTACACCAAACATTTTAGTATTACCAATCTAACACACTTCAGTATGTTATTATTGAAAGGGAAAACCTGTTTCATTGTTTATTGCATTACATGTGGATATAAGTCCATGTGTATTGTTTACCAAAAAAACCCTTTTTAAGAATAATTTCATGAATGTTATTTTATATCCTATATACAATAATATGACTGCTTTAATTCGAAACCATTCCCGCATTAAGTCAAGGGACAGTGTTATAAAATAAACATCATATTGAACAATAAATATAACTGCTGATGAATTTTGGAGGAATAGGTTGGATACTGTAGTTTTATAATTTATCAGATGCTAGAAGTTAGTTTAGTTTTATATGAAAAAGTTGATAAATAAGGTTCAAGATGGCTAGCTCTTAATATAAGGCCTTGTTCTGTGAAGAGTTGGAAAAAATTTTTCTTTTGCAAAAACCAAACTTTACCATGGGATTGAAAATTGGTTTTGATGATAATTATTTCTACTAAATTTACTTTTAATGTATCTCAAATTCCACGTATACCTTTATCAACTTGAAGCTGTTGTTCAAAACTTGACGTTGGCTGTATATCAGTGTTAAAAATGCTTTAGATAATATCTGAGGGAAACAACTGTTATATTACTGTTATATGCTATTTTGTTTTTATAGTTGTTCAGGCTGAAAGTAGTATGTTCTGTTTACAGATGATGTTTCATGGTTGATTAATCAGTGTAAAGCATTAAATATGTTTAAAATAGACATCTATTTTAAAAATATCTAAAGAGTTTTTGCAATAGTTCATTTACTTACTATTTTTTGTTATACATCCACTCATTAATTGCAATTTATTATTTTTTGTTTAAAGTGTTTTCTTCCCTTTACTAATGAAATATTTTTAACTGCCTTATTACAAATTTTATATGTATTTTATATTATATGAAATATAATCCACCAAAACACATTAATTAGATAGTTAAATTGGCCATATTTTTTTCCAATAACTGGTTTTTGTACTATCCTATTTCTTCAGTTGGTATTAAATTCTATATTTATTATCTTTTATGACGACACAGTATCACTTTAGCCAGTCCATTATCCAAGTCTCTTCGATGGGAAGACTGTTTGAGTCTTGAAGTCCTCCCAGTACTGTTTCATACATTTTGAGCTTTGTACCGTTTGTAATATTTAAAATGTTCATGTGTTGAGTTCTTTCTTGTGAGTGTTCTTGTTATTGATTTTTTTATTTAATTTTATCTTATATGTGGTGTCTTCTGGTGTAAGGCCAATTTCCTTCAGATCTCTCTCTTATTTCTCTGATCCATCTGCATCCTGTCATGGTGTATTTATTGAGATTGTACTTTACTAGCTGTTTCAGAAGTCATGAATCTTTCATCTTCATAATATATCATAGTCTCCTCTTACGCATTGTATCAGTGATGGGTTCTAACTCTTTGTACATGACTTCGCTGGTCACAACCCACTACTGCCTGGCTTTCTGGTACTTTTTATTGATTTAGGTTCTTCCAATTCTTCTTTTGATTTTCTAGATCTGTCTGTCTTTGATTGTTTATTCAGGTGGAGAGTGTTTCTGCTGCATAAGTTGCTTCTGGTTTTATAACTGTCTTTTAGCGTCTTATTTTTGCATTTATTGATAGACATTTTTTATTGTAAGTGTACTAGAGTAATTTTTGAGCTTTAGCTAGTTTGTTTCTTTTTATTTAGATTCAGTTTTTTTTTTTGTTAGGTTGTTTGTTATTTTTTCTCAGAGGTATTTAAATTGGGTTACTATTTTGATTTTATTAAGATTTATGCTTACTTCTTTTAATTGTTTGGTTTTTAGGACATAATTTCTTTCTTTTTGAATGATATTTTGAGACCAATTTTATTTGTAGTGTTTTAAAGTTTAATAGCTGTTATTTAGTTTTGTCAGTGTCATTTGCTAGCAGTGCCAAATTGTCGGGGAAACCAAGAAAGTTCCGTTTTGATTTTTCGGCTTATCTTTACTTTTTTGGGGATAATTTTTTGAGCCATTCCCTCATTATCATTTCTAGAGCGTAGTTGAATGAATAATAATGATGAGAATCCATCGCCTTAGTGCAGCCCTGTTTTGATCTCAAATGATTTTAAGAGCTCATCTTTGAATTTTATTTTCAACCTAGTGTTTATAGGATTAGTTTTATCATATTTATAAATTTGGTATGTAGGCTGAGGTGTTGCAGAATTTTTAGTCTGGATTCTCTGTGGAGGCAATCATAAGCTTTTAGAAATCTACAAATGTTATCATATCTGTTTCTTTTACTGTTGTAATCCATTATTAGCTTGAGACTCATCTGGTCTAGACTGCTCCTCCAGGGTCTGAAACCTCCCTGGTATTCTAGTTCTTTCTCGAGTTGTGAACTGTTCTTGTTAAGGATGATTCTTGAAAGAATTTTGTATGTTGTGTCAAGGAGTGAGATTACCCTGTAATTTTTAGGGTCTCTTTTGTTCCCTATGGTGTAGGGGATGGATGAGGGCTGTTATCCAGTGTTCTTATAGTTCTTTGATCCAGAAGTTGACAAGCTGTAGTTGAAGAACAATTTTTGCTGATGTTTCTGCACGCTTCCAGATCTCTATGAAAATCTGACCTTCTTCTGCTGCTTTGTAATTCTTTATCACCAAGTTTGTAGACTTCATTTATTGGGAAGATTGATGTTTTCTGGTAGTATTGGTGTTGCGGTTCAGGAGTTCTATAGGTTTTTCACAATTTAAGAGTTTGTTGAAATGTTTAGCTAGGATTTTTGCATTGTCTTTATTGTTATGGGCCAGATTATGGTTTTCATTCTTTATTAGTAGGGTTGTGGGTTCGTTTTTTTGGATCTGATTTTTTAAGGTTTTGTAATAGTCTCTCGACTGTGTTTTACTGAATTCTTCTTCTATTGCGTATAGTGTTTTTTATGGTGTTGTTTTTTTTCTCTTTTTAGGGTTCAGTTGGTTTCTTTCCTTTGTTTTACTAGATTTTGGAAGGATGTTTCTGAGTTTTGGGATTGGTGAAGTAGCCATGTTTGATGTCTTTTCCCTGCTGTTTTGTTGCATTTGCTGTTGCACCATGGATGTTTTTTTACAGAATTTTATTGGGGCTAATTCTGGAATTTGTTTAAGGATATTGACCAAATCTTTGAGTTTATCAGTGATTGTTATTTTTTTGGTTGCTTTTGGATAATTTCTATTCTTGATTAGTTGGTAGGATACATTTTTCTTTTAGTTTTAGGGATTTAGTTTTATTGCTTTCTTTTGGAAGTAAATTTTAATTTTGACTACATAGTGATATGAACCTGTGTCTGCTCCTCGACAGGACTTGAGGTGGTGTTTGGCTGTAAAGACATGGTCTAGTTGCCATTCTCCTTTAGTGTAGTCAGGTTATTTTCAGATTTTGAGTTTTTGAAGTTTCCTCTTGAAGTATGTTGATTTCAAGATTAAGTTGTAGTTTCTGCTGAGATTGACAAGTTTCAGCAGATACTCATGTTTGTTATACTTATGTAGATCTTTTACTTGAGGTTCCATGGAATCTTGATCGTTGTTTCTTATTACCTGCAGACCCATGATGAAAATTTTGTGTTGCTCCATTATGCTAGTTATTATTTTTAGTTTATCAGTCTGGGTGAGGAAGTTTATATTATAAGCTTGTTCGTGTGGAAATGTAGATTATGATAAATGTAGAAGCCATATTGTGAAAATGTTGATGAATTGGTTTGGTTTCAGACCTTATGTTTTTCTTGGTTTATGTGTCTAGCATTGGTGCATTCTAATGCTTCCAATAACATGTTACTTTGTAAGTGGCAGCCCATCGTCTCCGAATACTGCCTTCTCTGAATTCTGGTATTTTTTGGTACAGTTAGTGGAGTATTTTTTAAAAGACCTTTCATGGGACTGTCAAGGGGTCACCTGTGGTGAGACTGGGTCCTGAGTTACAATTATTAATGTGATCTAGTGAGTTGTTATTTGATGATAAATGAAGCTGTGAAGTTTTATTTAGATTCAGTTCACAAAAAAAAAAAAAAAAAAAAAAAAAAAAAAAAAAAAAAAAAAAAAAAAAAAAACATTACACCCAATTCTATATTATTACAATAAAATATATTGTTTAATATTTGTCTTTTTTTTTCTGAAAATATGTTTCCTATTGTGAAATTTTGAAAGATGGTTCAAATACTGGAATTTCAGTACTGGACAGCAAAATTTCTTGTATACTTACAGTATTCAAAATTTTACAATAGTAAACATAATTTCAGAAAAAAAAAAATCATTAAAGAATGTAGTTTAATGCAATAAAAACAGAATTAATACCAACTGAAGATGCAGGATATCTTGAAAATTAATATATTAATTTTTTGGAAATTTTTTAAATTTTTTTTGGAAATTAATATATTAAGTGTAATTTATCTGATTTCTGTAATTATGTGGTTTATATTTAATATAATATTAGATTTTATTAATACCATGATAAAAATGTTTGAGTTAATTATTTGATTATTATATATATATAT
>JAAAKQ030000001.1:332636-347167 GCA_010016005.3 Zanna intricata | reverse complement strand
CTATAATCGTTGTATCGCCCTCAAAGGCAACTATATTGAATAATAAAATCAAATTTTATCAAAAAAAAGATTTTTCTCTATGTTAGACTATGAACTTTTCAGCCGTACTGTTACCTATTCTTTTTAGATAGGAAACATGTGATTAGCCATATTATTATGAATAAATGATAACTTGTTGAAACAATTTCCCAGCTACCATTACATTCCAAGAACATTTTTTAAAATACGATCTCATGGCAGGATGGTAGCATTCAGCCTTTCATCTGGAGGTTCTTGGTACAAATCCAGTTCAGTCGTGGAATTTTTCAAAATTTCTTATATATATCCCATGGACAAGCTTACATGGTGATAAAAAAAAAACAAACTAAATTTTTTCATAGTACTGATAAACATTAAAGCAATAAAGGTTTTGAAAGGATTTTATTTTAGCAAAATTTCAATATAGAGTTTACACCCATTGTTGGGAGAGTCAGTCACAAGTGATTGTGCAGGACCTGGATTTGATCTAGTTTCATCTACTTTTTTGATAGATTTCGAAGATCTATAACAAAATATATCTCAGGAGTAGCTGGCTGAAACTTGTAATAAGGCAGGTACAACTCTGATCCACAGTCACACTTACAACCTGTAGAGAGTTCAGTTATAACAACACTTAAAAAGTTTCATATTTTTTTTTTTTTCATAATACTGGCTGAATATTGAAATAGTAAAGACAAATCAAGGTATTTAAATAAATAATAAACTGCTTAGAAAAGACACAAAGTTAATAAGGTGTAGGCTTTATTGAACAACACTGTGAGAATACATCAAATTACTTAACGTACATAATCCTTAATGCAAGTAATAAATACAAATGTTGTGTATTTAAATGTGCGATCTGGTTCATATCCTGCTTTAAGATTCAATACAAAAACTGAATTTAATTATATTGTCTGGTCAAAAACATCTTCATTTCCAACACATTCAAGATGGCAGAGATGTTATAAATTTATAATAATTATTCATTAACGGGATTACTGAACAACTTTTTTCTGAAACCACTTTCAAATACGCAATTTATTAACAACCTACACCTAATTTTTCTTTTTTTTTTTCTTTTTTTTAAGTTAGTTTTTAGACAAAAAGCTTGCATTTTATTTACTTTTATCACACTGGACAAAAACAACACTGAAGGTACAAAGAGTTCTACTTGACTTCCCTTTGCGCTGGTTTTGATTCTTTTGTTTTCAATTTGACAAAATACAATACAGGCAATTCCCTGAGTGTTATCACGAGTATTTATTACAGGGCAATTAGACGACTTAATTGTAGAATGACATTAAAAGATAAATTTATTATTTTAGCTGTTATCATATTAAAAGTAAGTTAACATATTACAATGAATAGAATATTTAACAGAAACTGAATTAGTCTTTTTAATTATCCTATAAAAATTTATTTAGTTAACACCAGGGAAGAAACAAGACAACCCATTCAACCTTTTTTCTTATGCAAGTATATAGAAATTATAAATATGCATACATATACGAATATACGTAAACAAAAATATAATTTCTTATGTAAAATTATTTACTTATAAAACATGTGAAAAGTGATTTGTTTTAGTAATAATAAATTACACAATTCAGTGGACTTGAACAAATAACGCAGATGATTACACTACCGATTTCTTTCATATTTAAAACTACAATTATTATTATTGTATTAACCTTTTATTTTTTTCATTAAAGGTGTATTTATACAAAAGTTATAAACAGTTCAATTAATAAAAACAAGTTAACAATGATCTATACAATAATTTTACTCTAAAAAAAACTCAAAATAAGTCAAATGGAATGTTATAATAATAACAATAATAATAATTATCATTATTATTATCATCGTCATTTAGTATTTAAAAATAAAAAACAATCAGCTAATGCAGCCAAGTTATACAGATACACATTAAGTTAATGGACAGCGACACCATCACACTATATTTATACTTATTTATATATATATATTTATATATTATCATATAGTCTAGTGTTTAAATTTATAGCATCGAGGGAAGGACTACATAATATGAAGCTAGGTGGTGATATGCATAAAAATACATCATTTTACATATAAATACTGCAGTGATAATGAAAATAATAAGAAATTATGATTTTCTAATTATCCATCTATGCAAGAGGGATTAGAGGGTGTTTTCCCATCAATCTGTTTTGTCGTAAGCATACATTATTTTAAATTTAAATAAATAAAATATTCACCGGTATTACAATAATAAAAACACAATTGTGATCTTGCGTAATTTTGAAGAAAGCAATTTTTAGATAACTCCATCACAATACAATACTCAAAATAGAAATAAAAAACCAGTTTTTCAATATACTAACATTTGTTTTATGTACAATTTTGTCTTTAAACCACATCATCACTGTTTATTCTCAACATAATAAAAAATTGAGAAATTATAAATTATAATAAAAAAATTAAGAGAAGTAATGCACAAACAAAATCACTAATTTGAATGCTTTCTTTACTTATGTTATCTTAGAAACAAAATAAACAAGTACTCTTTTAAGCCTTAAAAATTGTGTAAAAACTCTCTGAAATGTATGGAAGATACTGATGTCCTTAGGATATAACTGCTAGAAAAAACCACCTACCTTCAACAGGTTCAATCCATACTGACTTATCTGACATTTGTACAGACATGTAGTTAGTTATATTATGTTAAGCTAGAAAGAAATTAGTCAATATTATAAAAATTGTTTTCGCAGTTTCACAATATAAGATTACAATCACATTTATTGCTTTATTATGTTACTGGTATAGAATATTTTCTTTATTAAAAAATAAAATAATATAATGCGCAGTGAAAATATTTTCAAAAAATTAATATATAGATGAATATATATATAATTTTTTAATAAAAATTGTAACACTGCCATTAACAATTAATTTATAAATTTTACAAAAATTAAGATTCATAAAGTCATTTTATTCCCTAATAGTAATGACGTCTCAAAGAAAAGGTATTTATTTATCTTTATAATAATAATGGGATGACGATAAAAAACACCCTACTGTTGAAGGCAAACAGCAAATAAGTCTAACGATACACACGTCAATACAGCCGAGTTTAGTTCATAAGATAATTATTATTAATCATCATATTTATGATTAAACTGAACGACCAGTGGTAGTTTTAATATATATATATATAACACTTTCCTTCTTCATCAAACAGACTTAACGAACAACCTCATTTGTACCACAAAAGAATATCTCTGTCTTATGAATGTTTATCCAAACTACTTTCAGCTTAGCCCTATAATACAAGTAAAAAAATATCTTACAGAAATTTTTACAGTACAGCTTTATATCATAAAAATTTTACTTAAATAACAAATAGTTTATTTTTAGAAATACAATTAAATGCATTATTTGTTATTGCAAACAATTAAATAATTATTTTACCCTAAAATGGAACTGCAAAATAATAATAATAATAATACTATACATTTGTTAATGCATCCGAGTGGTGTACAGCGACACTATTTTAGAGGCATTAATTGAATAACTTAACTTTATTTATCATTATTATTATTATAATAATTAATAATGTGCTTTTTTTATTTGTTTTGTGTTCTACTATCATAAAATTAATTATTTATATAACCTACATACAATATACCTAAAGTCATTGCTAAAATTACTAAAAAAAGGACGTTAAGTTCAAAGATTTTTTTTGTTTGTTTATTCACTCCTGCTAACCGTTATGAATGCATGAAAGAATGATTACATTTGTTACCCTCAAACCATAAAGCTATTGTTTATTATTATAAAAGAAGAAAAAAACTAACGTGAACAAAAATGGCACTATGTTAAAACTAATAAAATAAAAATTAACATAAAAATTATTATGTTCATACATTAACGTTCGACGAAATAAAATTAAATTATCACTTCCAGTCACTGGCAAGAAAAAAAAGAAGAAAAAGGATCTGAAAAATTCAAGTTAAGACTGCTCTCGCTCATGGACACAGCCGTTTATATAATTTATAATTAACAATTACAGCTTACCATAAGCAGTGGTTTAAGATAAAATTAATAAACTACAATCCGATTAAATACATAATACGTTAAAAAAATACTGCGTTGCAATAAATAATAATATTAAACCTAACGATACAAAAATAATACTTTTGTTTTAATTAAGCACAAAAGAGTATATCTTATAATCTAATATAATAATAATTTGATCAACATATTTATCATGGTAGTTAAGTAATAATAATGAATCTGTACAACCTGCAATTATTATTATAACTGTGAAAAATCTCAAATTATTATTCAACCAGCTATACTTGATCGACTCACTCGATAAAAAAATTAAATTCGATTAATATTATTATTATTTATTAGCTGCTCAACAGTCTTTGCCTAAAAAATAATAAATATTCAAATTGATATGCTGATATGCAAATGAGATCCAGCACCAACACAAGTCAGCCAGTTGTACTGCACTTATCTCTATAGAAAAATATCTCAAATTAAATTCATTATTTTTTTTTTTTAGATTTTAAATACGGGTCCAAATAAACAAGCTGTTAAGTGTAGTAAAGATAAGAGAAGAGAGCAGGGATTAAAAAAAAGATATTAAGGAAAGGTGTAGTGGAGTATGAAGGAATTAAAGTAATGAAACGGTTGGGAAAGTCGCATTAGCGTTTAAATGGCAAGTGTAGAGTTGTCCCATTCTAAGTCCTTCACTTTACCACCGGCCGCTACTGTGCCTTCATCTTCATCGTCAGTAGAATCTATATCATCATCACGGTAACTTGAATTATCATCTGACGAATCATCATCTTCATTTCCTCCACGATTGGCGACTCTATTGGCTCCTTTACCTGCTCCTGGGCCATCTAACTGCTGCTGTAGAAAAAAATAATTAAATAAAAAAGGAACAAAAAAACTTACAAGATTTATACTTCTAAAAACACTATCACCAGACTTAGTTAATATTTGTAGACATAAATTTCTTTTCACTTTAAAATAATTTTGTTCTACTTGTGAATAGCACCCCATAAAGTAAAATGATAAAAAAATAAATTGTGATATACTGTCTTTTTCATTATAAAATTTGCAACACCAGAAGTAGCTCTCATTTAAAAACTGGATAATGACATATACAATTTTTTTGATCATAATGTTTGTCACATTGAGTTAAAATGCCAGTCTGACTGTGGAAGGAAAGGAATAAATATAAAATGCACAACAATATAGAAACTAAAGTATTTTTGATACCATTATTATATTATCGTTGAAAAGGACAAAAAAATGATTAATGTGGGTACATTCAATTGTAGAGATAAGATGAGAGGAAGATCATAATATACTTATAATATATTTTTGGATATAAGGAAAAGAAAGAATTTCATGAATTTACTATGACATCAACAGCTACTTTTCATTTATTAATTATGAATATTAGAGCAGAATGCTTATCAACTTTATTAATTGACGATTCAAAATTTTTCTAATTTTTTAATGCATTTAATTTTAATTAATATAAAAAAGTACTCTCAAATACAATTAAAAACTATAAACAAAAGAAATAATAAACAGCCTAGAAAACTAAACTCTGACAATGATCTCCTAAGTTTGAAAATTGCTAGGTGGTGCTCACTGCTGTATGTCGTACTTCTGAGTATAAGGGTGAATCAAATAATAACTGTAGGTTTTTTAAATTAATTTATCGATTAATAAAATACACAATTCATATAGTCACCATTTCTCTATACAATCTCTTCGCAATCTACACATTTTGCCAATGATTTGGAAGAAGCTTGAATATTCTTTGTTTATAAAAAGTTTGAGGACAAGTCATCAACCAATTGTGCACATGCTCTTTGACATCTTCATTGTTTTCTAATCGTTTCCTTCTAAGCAATTCTTTCAGAAGCACAAACAAAAAGGGTTTCCCAGTGCATGTTTTCCAATTTATCCCCTGTCAAAATTGTGGCATGTAGCCTGGTGTTGTCATGAAGGATGAAGTCTTTGATGACCCCATCTTTTGTTAACTATAGCAGCTAGTAATAATCCGAATTCACAGTTTGTTGGTAGTCCGACTCAAAAAAATTGTTGCAAGAACTTTTCTGGCTGACAGATGGGTTATAGCCTTCAATGGGCAGTTCTCATCCTTACTTCGCTACTCCTTATTTGCCATTTTTGACTCCAGTGTGTATTATGGCTCATGTCTGAAAATGAATTGAGCACTCCTATAGCTGATACTCATTTTTAATGCAATTTCTTCAACAGTGAATTGGTGATCACAATTAATAAGCTTTCAAACAGCATGGATGTTATCAGCTGTGAGAGTTGACCTTGGGTGTCGATCATGACTTTTGTTTGCTATACCTTCTCGCTACCCTTAAATTGTCTGGCCCATGTATACCCTTTGTTCTGGGACTATGTAGCGTACCCAACATTTACTTATAAAAGTTAAAATTTCTGCGAGTTTAATGTCTTCATACTTAAAAACTTTATATTATATGATGTGCAACAGATGATGGAAGCTCTTACTCACTCGTAGCTATACTGATGAAAGACAGAGCAGAGGAGCTAACCGAGCTGGTTCCCTCTCTCTAATACACCAAAAATTAAACCCCCTATTCTGCCATCCACCTCGGAATAGCTTGCTGCATAGAATAGCAAAATTATTGTTTATATTTGGTTCACCCTCATAACTGAATGATATATACAGACTCTAAAAACGACTTCGACAAAACTAGCTATGCACATCATTATCTTAAGCCTGTTAGTATAACTGTACGACAATTTCCTGTTCGGAAGGAAATCTGATAAATCAGTATTTGACTATGAACAATTTAGTTTATAAAAATTAAATTAAAGACCATTCTCTTGAAACCAGTTTTTATGGCTTGCTATTTTAGTATTAACATTAAAATGTGTCGTGTTGTTACACAAATGAAATATTTTTTGTTATTGTGGTGAATTATTTATATAAAGAAGAAAGAGCTATAGCCCCAGAAAGAAACAAGGGGCTTCTGCTTTTACTTTTGGTTGCAAACAAAAAAAAAAACAACTGAATTTTAAATGTAGAAATTGTTTCACATACATTAAAATACACCTATTTGGTCAGTCAGATACCTGTCCAATCTAACTATACACCAAATATTCTAAGACAACGACTATCTATTATTATTATAAGAATTACTCAAATAAAATGCCTTGGCACTGTCAGAGCCTCAAACCACTTTCTGAAAATAATGACAAATCTGAATGAATGAATTTTTCAATTACCTCTGAAAATATGACTAATGTAATACTTGCTTACTACTAGGGCAATAATTTTCTATAATTTGTCTTTCAGTTATTTTAATACTAACATATACATCTATTGTGAACAATTCATAATGCTATGACAAAAATGTTAATAAGCTCTTATAACACAACCTCCTTTATATACATAAATGCTTCATTAATATAACACATAAGTACTGTAAACATCAAATTGTGTAAACTGATAAAATAACTACATTATTGATGGTACTGTTAAATCAAATATTACTTATTGAAGAAGACAACTTTTTAAAGAAATTTTTGAACATTATTATAAATTTTGAATATGTAGTTTGCAACATGTAAATTGAAACAGGCAAGTTGTAGATATTCTTGAAGTGACCGTATTTAATTTTATAAAATGTCCTACAGGTTCTAAATGAAGTGGTTTACTTTCTAAAAAGCAGTTTACAAGGCACTACTGCAATTTCCTTTTACCGTAACTTTAATTCAATCTATTGTCATTTGATAAATTTAGCTTCCATTCAGTAGTAATTTGTTGCAAAAAGCACGTTAAATTGTGACATAACAATAAATAAAATTATCTTGCTTATGATGGTTTTCTTTGATTTTAGAAAACAATATTTACCTACACTTTCTGATATTTCACAGTGTGCATAAATTACATTAAATATTACAATCTTTCTAAATGATATGCGACATTATTTTAGCTCAGGTATTAGAAGACAATGTGAAAAGGTGGCAAAAATATAATAAAATTGTGCAGATATTGAAAATATATTCAATACGAAAATTAATTTACTGGTTTCTAATGGTAGCAATATAAATTTGTTGTTTAAATACTCTGGGAAAGTAGAATTGCTTACTCATCTTAATGAATTTGAATAACTTATTTAAAAGTTTAAGTTCTGTAAAGAAGAAAATAACAGACTTCATAAAAAAAAATTAGCCATCGCACTACATTTAAAAAAAACGTGTGTCTTTTTAAGAAAAATTGACATTATTAACAACATTTAACCAGAAGGATAAACAAATAAATCAATCGCCAATATAAAAGGAATATGCTTGTAAATAATGTTTTGATAAGTGCTTTCTGATTAAGTTTCTAACACATACTCTTTCTACATAATATATATTTTCTTATGAATATAATTAAAATATGACTTTGTATGCGAGTAAAAATGAATCAATCATATGCTAAAATTTAAATGTTTAAATTCAGTTCCATAATGTTAATCAGGATCCATAATCATACTGCCACTTTTATTTGATTTAATGACGTTTACCACTAACATATTTATGACACTTTACATACACCTGTGGTCTTAGGAAATTCACGTTTTTTTTCTTTATGTGTTAATGAAGACATTGAAAAACACACAAGCCCTAAAGTGAATTTTATTTTGCCTACCAAACAGGATTTTTGAGTTAGAAAAGTTATTTACAGAAATTGGGTATGAAATCACCCATCTCAGGAAATCTAGGTTAACACATACGTAACCCTAGAAAACAAACAAAAGAAACATTTGAAAAACCAAACAATTTCAAAAAGTTATATTTTTTCTCAGAAGCAACATATTTTCAAATATTTCTATCATTCATAAAATATTATTATTGCTTTCATAAAAGCTCATTAAAATTAACTTTATAAATTCCAGTTGTCAAACATCTTGAATCCATCTTCCAACTTCTTTCTGTACATTTAACTCTATTGGAATCTTATTAGAACAATATTTGGTATAACATTAAACACTACAACAATACAATTTTAAATACCAGGTAAATTTTTCTATAAAATCAATACTACAAAAGTATTACCAACACAATAATACTAATATAAGATACATAAATCCCTTTATTATATTATATTTTAGGTTTCTATATAAACAAGTATTCCAAATTGTTTATAGGTTGGCAAACACAGGTATATATGTACATGAGTTTGAGTTAACTAAAACTGGTTCATTTTAATACCTAATAATATGTGTTGTGACTTGTGGTGATGGGTTATATTTGGTCATGTTTTCTAACAAATCAGTACTCTAATACAGTAATTTTTAAAACTTTCTGCTAACTGGTGTTCAGCAATAAACCAGATTTAGCAATGCTCTTCAAGCACAGCCATCTAGTTAACTGTTCTCTTGAGCTTCTCGCAAAAAGCTTCACAATATTCTTGTTGCCTTTTTGAAACGTGTAATTACATTTGACATTACAAATTTTAAAAGTAAATTTCTAAAAATAAACTTCAATTTGCTGGCCATGCTCGATGACAGCTTGAATTAAACAATACTGTAACATGGAAAAGATTTGCATTGTTGTATTATAATTAGTCTGCTTTGGCAAAATCTTCCTATGGCTTCAATATTTCATCCAGTCTTACCGTCTCCAGTTTGTTGTTAGCAATATTTTTTTTTGTCTTCAGTCATTTGACTGGTTTGATGCAGCTCCCCAAGATTCCATATTTAGTGCCAGTCTGTACACTTTGGAATAACTCGTACATACTACACATCCCTAACAATAATACGAGTTTTAAAACACAGTATTGTACCTGTAATTAAGTGTTGACCTATACATATTTCATCTGTTCTATTTAATTATAATTTACAAGGATAAAATAATAACATAACTGAGAATAATATAAATTCATGGTGTCAATAAGCGATGCACATTTTAAACAATTATAATGTTCCAAAAGAATATTTTAATTCATTAGATGCAAATCATTTTAAATAAGTCACATGGTGATGATAAAAAAAAGCTGTACTTTTTAAAGATTTCCTTATGTAAACTTTTTGTACCACAACATATTTGTTAATAAAACAAAATTAATTTATTTAAAGTTTGTAAATATTCTGTTATAATATTACTGCTATAATCTTCTAGGTAACATTTCAATTAATTATTAATAATCATAATATGAATATACTTACATAAATAAAATCATATAAATGATAATATGAAATTGTAATAAGCATCAAGCTAAATTAAATAAAAGTTGTTTGTGGTTTAGTTGAATTTAGTGATCTAAACCTCGTGCTTTTTATGTTGTAGAAAAATTAACAAATGTAAAATATTACATCTTTCTGTATAATAATAACTTCAATAATAATTCAACTTTGTGATCACACAATTTTCCTGATCTATTATGTATAATTACATAAGATGCTTTGCCCTACCAATATTTCTTTCTAATCCCTGTTCCAGTATGATATACCCCATAAATAAAACCTATAACCAAAATCTAAAACTGTGATATAGATAATACATTTAAGTTTTTGATTTTACTAGGATAAACTATCATCAATAATCATTCAATTAAAAGTAAGTTATTTAAAGACAATACCTCCATAGGATTGACTGTGATCGTGAGTGCTGAATCATCCCATGCCATTTCTGTATCTTGAATTTCTTCTTGAGTGGCACGATGATGTGCAGCTCTAATTCTTACTACACCAAGAACAATCATAAATAGTAAGAAACCAACACACACAACTATGATGATAGTTACAGCATGACCTGAAATACAATACAGCAAATTAAATGAGGCAAAACATCAATTCTCTTCTATGTGAGATTTGATTATAACTTAACTATAAAATATTTTTTAAAATATAATCCTTACTAAATAAAAATTCTGAATTTGTTTTGCCGTGTAACTATTTATTAAACGGTCTTTCTACGAGAACTTTTAACTATTTAAAGGAATATTTTACTGAAGATCTTAAATTTACTAATTATTTTTTGCAACTTCATTTCATTTAGAAGAGTTTATTAATTAATGAAATAAAAAGTAGTTTAAAGATTTCAATAAATATAATTTATTTTCCCTCTTGCCAAGCTCAACATCTTTAAATGTATTTTAATTATGAATTTCAGCACAAAAAAAAAAGATAAGTAATATGGTGAATTGGATTTGTTATACAGGCTGGTAACATAAAAATTAAAAATGTTAAAGCAAGTTAAATAAATAATTTGGCATACGTTGTAATACTATTTCTCATAACGATCTCCAGTTCTCCTTATCAAAATGGCTTAAAGAATACTCTTACATTAATGGATCACCACAGTTAATCTTTGCAGGGGGAACTCTGCTGAATAACAAACTCATTATTGTGGTAGAATTTGTCAGAATAAGATAAATTTGGTTATGGTCATAATGTTTATTGACTATAATATAGAAAAGCAAAAATTATGCTGATAGCAGGAAATAAATTCTCCTAAAACTCTTTGCTTCAATTCATATGAATATTTTAATAATTTTTTCATAATAGATTTTTATAAGATATTTTAAAGTTCTAGGCATTCAATTTATTTTTCCTTAATATTGACTGCAAGTTTCAAGCATTTTAACTTATTTTCAAAATATTGTAATGAAATTCACACTATTTTAAGAATTGAAACTGAAATTTCCCTTAAAAAAAAAAGTGGCATTCTCCCTAATCATGACTGTAACAATTAAACTACGACTGTAATATGAAAGATACATTTCAAACACTGAAATCCTTATCAGAGGAACTCACTGGGGTTTTTTCTCAAAAGAAAAAGTTTCTATTCCTTTTATTTACTATTGATAAATCATACCTCACAAACACTTTTATTGACAATTTTTCTTTAGAAACAAACATTTAAAAAAATATTAATTGTGTATTAGTTTTGGTACAAGAGCAAGCCTATGCCCATATTATCATCAGTGACTCAGACGTAATTACAGATCTGACATTAATCTTCATGTAGTGTAAAAAGGAGATATAAAACAATATCTATAAACTTATTGGCAATGAGCAAAAATATTTAATTAGGACAAAAAAATTTAATATCTATTACCAAAATATTTGTTTATATTTTTAATCAAAAAATTTAACTATTATAAACATTTGTCATAAAGGTTTCAAAGAAATTTATATAATACTGAATAGTAGTAATCAGTTAACTGATGGTTATGAGTTTACCCTTTCATCCATATACTGTAAAATTATCAAAGGCTGAACCTAATAGGTTTTTTAAAAGATTAACATGAAGCAAATCATGAAATTTTATACTAAGAATTGTGATCAGAGGACAGATTAATAAGTTGGCCACATATAATAAACCAAATGGTTCACTATAAACAACAGTTTAAAATGTATGACAGTTTAAAATCTATGTTAAGTCACAAAAAAAGTTAGCAGAATTTAGATATAACAATTAACACCTAATTACAACTTAAAAATGTTATAGTAAGTACTAACAAAAGCTTTATTAAACGACTTCAGATACAGATTATAAAGAAGCTATGTTGGTGCTGAGATTACTAGTAATTTGGGAAAGCAACTGCTGAATGAAATAATAAGCAATATCTTTTTATAATAGGGTACCATTATGTAACTACGGCATGGGAAATTCATTAAAAAACATTAAGTAATAGTAACTGGCTGAATTATTAAATCAATGTGTTATATGAAACTTATTAATTACATTCTTATCACAGTAATAGACTATGTCCAGATTGATCAGCATCTGTTACTCATTAGTTACTATTTTTACCTCCAGAACCACCATTAGGTTATATCTTCAGAGGGAGATGAATGAATTGTAACGTGTGTGAAAAATGTCATGCCTGATTGGGACTCGAACCCAGGACCTCCAAATGAAAGGCCAAGGTGCTACCACTACTTATTAGATGGTAAAAAAAGTATTTTTAATCATATACACTTCTAAATGGGAAAGAAATCAATTAACCGGTAGTGCACAGTTAAGGAGAAGTACTTATCAGTATCCATAAATAATGTCTTATGTAACTTTACTAGTTTTATAATAATAGAATGGATCTTTAACTTTATGCTGAATTGTTAACTTCTTAAAAGCAGAAACATGCATTTCAAATGATTATAAATTAACTTACTGCCTCCTGCAACAACAGCTTGTGTTCGATCTGAAATTGTTGCCTCCATATAGTGATCAAGTACAGCCTGTGGGCGTAATTCAACATGGTGTGCAGATAACTGAGCGTGAGCAGGCCGCGCTGGTTTTTCACTAGCTTGTAATGCAGCTGCTGCTATAACTGCTGCTGCAGCTGCCTCACTAGAAGGACCTTCTGTACCCAGTTGCTGTGATGGTGGAGCTTTTGTTCCAGATTGTGGATGAATAACTGTAAGCTGTAAAACAAAAATTTTTAAGTTAAATATTAATTAAAAAAGTATGAGGGTAAATCAAATATAAACAGGATTTTTGTTCCTGAGTGTCTACGATTGGTAGGACTGAGGAGAGCAGGCCATTCCACATACCCAGCCAATTCATCAGTAACATTCATGTCGGACCAATAGGTAGTCCCTCCACTGCGTAATAAATAATTATAAAATTTTTTGCTCATGAAGAAGTTCAACTGACAGAAATTTTAGAGATTGATGGTATAGTTCAGGGACTACACATTTTCAAGGACTTGTGTGTGTGTCTGACATAAAGAGTTCAAGGAAGGATGAGAACAAGTGGAAAATTAGGAACATGATCACCATCTTCTGACCAGCATGAAGAAAATATTTGTGAAGGTCGAAATATTCTTAGACAATTTATCATTGGGTGAAAGTATCCGAAATTGCAAAAAGGTCTGAATAAGTTATTGGAGCTAACAAGCAGTCATCACAAATGACCCACAGTTCCACAAAGTGTATGCCAGATAAGTTCCTTGCTTTTTGACTGCAGATCAGAAGTTGAAACGTTTGGAAGTCTGTCAAGAGGCTTACAACAAGGTTTGCAAAAGAAGCTGATGTATTTTTGAGTCGGATTGTCACCTGTGACAAAATGTGGATCCACCACTACACTTCCCAGTCAAAACAAGCCAATATAAGTGGTGAAAGAAAGGGGAGGCAGCCCTAGAGAGAGCCAAGTCTTGCCTGTCAGCTGTCAAGGTTCTTTCAACCGTTTTTTTTTTTTGGCCAGCGAGGCACTGTGCTCATTGATTTTTTGCACGAGCAACGCACAATCAGTGCTGCTTATTACTGCGAACTGTTGAATGAGGCTAGGGCTGCATATAGCCGCAAAAGAATGAGCAACCGATTTGAGAGGTCACATCCTCCTTGATGACAATGCTAGGGTCCCATATTGCAGTTCTTAATGGTCTAATTGACATCCTGGCTACAGAGCGTTGCATGCGGTATACTTCTAAGAAGGCTGGCCTTCTTATTTCAGGGCGTATGCGAGAAATAGAAGACCAAGGTTTTGACTCTTGGCAAACTAGGTGG
>JAAAKQ030000001.1:321413-332536 GCA_010016005.3 Zanna intricata | reverse complement strand
TATATGTACATATATTAAAGAAACATAAATATATATATTTAAAAAATATTTAAAATTTAAGAAATTTTAATTTCAAATTCTTTATTCACTAAAAGAAAGTATATCGATTAAGTACTTTAAAAAAAAAAAATATATATATATTTTAAATAATTAGTATATTTATGACGCGCGCACGCACGCACACACACACACACACACACAGAGAGAGAGAGAGAGGGGGGGGGAAGTTAGTGTTGCTTATAAAAAATAGTTGCATAATTTAATCTTTAGATTAAATCAGTCAGTCATTCACCAAATTAAGCGCTGTCATACATTCTCTCAATCATCGTTACTTTTTTTTTTAATTCCTCGTTAGCATAACATGATAAAACTGAACAAAATGCGCCAGCTTCTTTTTTTCCGGAACAGTGACACTCAGACAAAGGTTCCTTTCATAAGAAATTCTAACAAATAAGAAAAAATCTTTCTACCATAAAGAATATATTACAAGCATAAAAAATGTTTTAAAATGAATCGTCTGAACCCTTTCGCGTAGAAAGATGAGCAAACACACATGAGGCTCCAGGGTGCTGTACAGACCTACAACGGATATTTTCAATAAGGCTTACATTTTTTTTATATAAAGTTTATAAATCCTTAAGCCTTTCCTTTTAATTTCACAGTGGGGGAAGGGACACGTAAATACAGGGCATGTGGGTATGGAAGGGTGAACCGAGCCGAGTCGGAGGGGAAGCCTTTTCAAAAACGTGGCTCTCCTATTTCAAAAGAGAGGTAAACGGGTAGGGGATGTTTTGTGTGGAAAATACTTGACAAAACTACTAAATGCAACCCTTTTTTTAATTCCAACTTACTGTTCCTAGGAATAAAAAATAGGGCTTTATAATCTTTAATTTTAATCAAAAAAAAAAAAAAAAAAGGAAGAGAATATAAAAGGGAGCGGGCAATAGCAGCACCTGGGGCAGCGAGACAGACGCACAAATGATCGACCGTCTATTACCGATCGATCAGTGACGTTCACAGTTATTCTATAGTAATAACTATAGTTCACATTACGGAACGCGTTGTTTTTAAAAGTTGCTTATTCTGGCTAGTTTACATATTATCCCGATCTTTACTCCAAGAATTGGATCATTAAAGCACAAAGAGACGTCTTAATGGCAGGCGACTCATTCGTCCGTAACGTTGCGTTGGCACAGTAGGTGCTTCTTTCAATTATCCAATTCTAATTTTGCTTTGAACAGGGACAAAAACAAAACAAGAGTGTCGTAAACGTTATGTTAATACACTAAAAAAAATTCAACAAAATGTAAAAATCGGAACTAGAATTCCACGGGCTGTGTTAAATATAAAAAATTAATTTTGTCTCGTGGCTAAAATCAGTCCACGTAAACTAAAAATGTCGATAACCTCAATAAAAAGAAAGAAAATAGAAAAAGTTTAATATTTATAATCTAATCGGCAAGCATACAGAATAATGTGAATAAATATAGATTATTTCTTCCCTTTTTAATTTAAAACTTTCTTTAAATTAATATTTTAATTCTCTAAATAATAACAGTACTATATAATTCGCAAGTTCTAATATTACGAAACATTTTATTTAAAACAGTATGTAAGACCGGTTTGCAACACGGTTCGATCAAAATAAAAGGAAATATTACTTTGCAGAAGCAGTCAGAGCATGAAGTAATAGAATCCGGACAAATGAAACTATCAGATTTCTATACGACGCGGTTTACTGAAAAAAAATAAGAAATCCGAGAAAAGCTTGTACGATGTAGTTCCCATCATTAGCGTGCCGGTCCCAAAGCGGAAGGAGACTAAAATGTCATTTTTGTCACAATAATGTTAGAAGGGGTTAACCCGAGCTGCCATTCAGATGATTTACCTGAATCAGAAATGAATGTGGGAAAGGGTTTTTTTTAAAAAAAAAAAAAAACGTATACCGCTTGGTTTACATAGGGTGAAATTCGACACTACCCTCATAAGGGAAATCCTTTAGGAAACCTAACTTCCTGAGAGCAACTTGTTTCACCTGGTTACTATTTTAGTATTTTGTAAATAATGTTTATCAATCGAATTAAGATATTAATTTCTTTTATAATTAGTACATTTTTATTAAAAATTGTATCTTTCAAAAAATTAATGAAAATTAGTCATCTCAATAAAATGTTGTAGAACGAGATTTTTTTTTCCTAAAAACTATTCAGTTATTTGCATAGTTCATGATGAAAGGTTAATCGGTAATCTACCACACTCATGGTACTGCAATATATTGAAATACATAAGTGTATTCTGAACTTTAACATTTTTCTTCTTCATGCTAAAAATAAATACGTTGAAATAATTTATTTTAGAGTTAAGAAAAAAAGAAAGAACTGTAAAATCACTTACTGATTTTAAGGAGATCAATTATTACATAAAAAAGGACTTCATCCATTTATTAAGCGAGTAGGCCTAAGCTTTGTTAATTTTCAAATAAGTAATTCCATCTGAGATTGACGAAGCAAAATACGATATCAATATAATACTTTCTATTACAGATATCTTTCATTCAATATCCAAATAAAAAACTTCGCTCCCTGATATTTTGTATTTAATTTTTTTTACTTTCAGCAAATTAGAGAAACTGTTTTTTATTTAATGTAGGTCTTGAACAACTTGAACAAGATTTTATAACAGTGTATAGGCTAACAGTAAAAACCTAAAAAAGAGAACTGAATTAAATTTTTAAATTGAAAGAAACCCTTATCTAAGACAGTTAGAACAAACAAATAAATAATCCAAATTGTATAATATTTCTAATTATCTACTAATTTACTACACATTATTCCTACACTACGTGTCCAATGAAATTACCCAAAGCGGAAGTATAATTAACCTCAAAATGCCCCCAAACCATTTTTTAAAACACACGAAATGTGTTAACTTTTTCGCGATCAGCTTTGGAGCTATTTGGTTCCACTGCGACACGCAATGACATGAAATAAGTTTTGATAATGTGCTATATACTGTTACTAAAGGAAATGGAATCAATCTTATAAAAAGATTGAAAACTTAACGCCTAAATTAAACGGCGTAACACTTAACAACAAATGTACTCGCTAGGTCTCCGGAATCTTCCCGTTTTATTATGCTATACAAAACGATAAGCGTAGAAATTTTGAAGTTTTAATCCGTCGTTAGTAAAAGGATCTTACACCTTTTATTTTAATGTTATAAGACCTACACAGAAAAATTTCCCAGCAGGGATATGTCTGAAGGGTTTATGTAACTGGAGATAGACAATATCACATTCTACACAATTTTGGGTTAAGAGCAAGGATGTTTCTTTAGAAACCCTCTCCCTACACTCGGTTGGCTGTTTAATGACTTAGGAATGACAGGTTTAGCTTTTAACCATATATTTATGTTGTACATTTAAAACGGACTTACAGCGGATGGGCACCCAATGCCTGAGATCTTCAGCTTTTCTTAGTGAAGCTGTTTGTCTCGTAATGAGGCTTCTCTGTAGATCGTTCATGATTTCTCACTATCTATTCGCTTTTTCTCTAATCCATCTTTGATCTCTTCTCGCCTATTTTCAGTTCTGTACGTCTAGGCTCATGGAGAGGAACTGTACATCTTTGGCGTGATCCCCGAGTTGGGTCTCCCATTAGACTTACGATTCCTGCTCCGTGCATGTACAGCATCCCTAACAATTTAATAAATGTAGGATAAAGCCAGACTTTAGGCTTTAGAATAAAGCTTGTAAAATATAAAAGATTACGGAATAATTACACAGTAGTTTAATAATAGTAGTCTCTTGGAAAATTCCATTGTATGTAATTTATAATCGCTCACAAAAATTAAAATACAGAAAAATTACAAGCACCGCTTTCATATTAAATGAGATTTTAAGCTGCTAATAGAGACTGTCTTATAAAGATAAAATTTAAGCAGCCATCTGAGAATAAAAAAATAAAAACATCATCGGAAATATCAAGTTTAACAGATTTAAAATTATACATTTTATTTATGGTCATAAAAAAGAACTTGTGAAATTGAACATAATGTACCAAGGAACAACTTCCAGCGAATATAACAATTCAGTAATGCTAAAAAAATTGAACTGTTCTTTGTTATACAAACTACAAAAACAAAATGTTAGATGTTAACGTATTAACATATATCAGCGATGACTGTGGCTGTATGCAAGAAAAATATCCAGATACCATTAAAAGTCTGGCAAGAAACATTCTACTTTTTACTTACTCTTTAAATTCAGCACAAAATATTACATCAGCATTACTTACATTACAATTATGAATGACAGAAGAAAAAAATTAAGAAGAAAGCTGTAATTTTTTTTTTTTTTTTGACTAGATTTACTAAATATAAATAACACAGTAATATAAATACCAGCAGTTAGAAAGACTGGACTACGATTATTTGTAGTAAGATTACTGATCGATAAATGGACGTAGCTCAGCATGTAACGGACATTAAAAACCAGAAGAGAAAATGAGGAAATTCAAAACCCCAATGGACGAAGAAACTGGAAATGAAAACAAGGAATCTAAAGATTCATTTTTCAGTTTTTTGGAATAGGCAAGACAGGAGGTACTTCACTGAATGACATTTACGGGCAAAATGAGTTAATAAAAAAAAATTTCATGAACGGAAACACATTTTAGTTGAACCAATGCTAGACTCTTTAATCGTTTTCAGATTATAATAACCTTTCTTGCTTGCTCACCCATTAAAAAAATAACTTTCTAAAAGCTACATGATAAGTTCCCATTCCCATTCCCTGCAATTTTAGAATATTAAACTATTCTAAAATTGCAGGCGATTATTTGTTACCAGTATGTATATCTTAGAGCCCATCCTTATTAAAATATCATTTGTAGTGTTTTAAATCGTAATCTTTATCAGAAGAGAAATAAAAAGTCATGTCAATGGATACAGTATAATTAATAAAGAAACTTTAGAGTTACATTGTTGCTCTACTGAAGTGAGATTAATGAAATCGCGAATAACTATTATTTAACAAATAGAAGTGTATAGTTCTTGTTTTATACAATATTATGTACGGTTAATTTATACTTTAAAAACTCACAGGTATGTGGAGCACCCAAAATGTATATGTGGAATCCATAGAAGATTCGGTCTGCTTAAAAGTATACGTTTTTATTTCTCGCCTTCAACAAGCGTTTATTATTTTCCAGTGTGAATTTAACTTACGTAAGTTCTACATTAAAAATTAAGTTTTTATTTAAAAAAAAAAAAAAAAATACATTTATATTTGTTTATTTTTGTAGTTGCATTTTTTCAATAACAATAATAAAACTATCTCTGAATTACGTAAAACTTGATTATATATAATATTAATACTAATGCCAACAGGTTCATTTGTATAAATCACAATAACAAAATCCTCCGTCAATTCATGGACAAATTTACTGTGACAATTCGATGATATTCATTAGGCTACGTGATACTTTAGACTGAAATAAAATAATTAAATTACAATAACACTAATTGTTTTGAGAAAAACAAATTTTATAATAAAGTTTAATATGATTATATAAAAAGTACAGTATTAATAATTTTAAAAAATTATTTTATTAAAAAAAAAATTCAGAAGTATTGAAAAAGAAATAGTAGATGGGATGACTAGCTGAATTAAATTGAAGAGTTCATCAAATTTTTCATTAGGTTGTGGAAGAAATAATTTTAGGTGTTTTCAAACTTAAAAAGAGCAAATTTAAGACAAAATATTTTCAGTATTTTCAATATTACCTAGAGAAAATGATTACTCCTTCTTCATCGTTCGACTAATTCATCAGTCTAATTTAACAGACATTTATTATTTTTAACTGACCATCGTGTTTTATAAGTCAAAATAATACTTAAATAAATGATTAAATTTGAAATCCAAACAGATTTTTTTATTTCATACTAGGATTATTATTAGACAACATAATCAATTGAACAGGTTAAACAATTAAATAGATTAAACCAAATTTGTTTTATCTAACGATGTACTTTGTAATAATTAACTAGTATAATAAATTTAAATTTAAAAATTTTCGATTCTTCTAAAAAACATTTTGCTGAATTAAAAAAAAACATAACTGCTTTCATTCTAATAGTCATGATGCAGAAGCATATTGCTAGTTTTTTTATGTTTTTAGTCAGAATTCTGAATGTCACTTAATGTAAAGCAGCTCTAAGTCTTACGTAAGTTTTTAAATCAGCAGATGATGAACGCATCAGGAGTGGTAGACCTGAGATTGTACAAGACTACACTTCATTCTCATTCATACACATCATCCTCATTCATCCTCTAAAGTAATACCTTACGGTAGTTCCGGAGGCTAAACAGATAAAGATAAAGACCTAAAAGATGATGAACGCAGGTTGAAAAATCATATAACCATGTAAACATTTGTTTTTGACTCGGTATAATTTACCTTTAAAATAATGCTTTCACGCAAAGATTTACCATACTTTTATAGTAAATATCTCCTAAATATGACTGAGAAAATAGTCAACTGATAAAGGAAATATCGTTTTCATTAGTTAGCAGGGGGGAAGTATTGAAAATTTTGCATGTCTTTTAATTTGCTTCCTTTAAATTTGAAAATACCGAAAATTATATTATATTATATACGACATTATTAGGTTAATAATTAACCTAATTATTTAATTAAATTAGCCACTTACTTATTCGATTTTATTTTTTGACTTTATTACAATCTTTTTGTTGCTTAATGAGAAAGATCAAATTTTTTATTTTATTTTATTGATATGTTATATTTAGTTATTCAGAATGAAATGGGAAGGTGTAAGAATTTGAATACGAAAGTTTAAGTGCTAACTGGAACTACAAGGAAAACCAAACAACATTAAATGTTTTAATCAAATTCATGATTAAAGGATCAGAATTTCATGCTTAGTACTATAAATACTGCTGAATTAGTCAAAATATTTTGCTTGAATTGCTTTCAATTAGGTTTATATTGTAATAAACACCAAAAAAGCAACAATCGATTTAAAATAAAATAAAAATAAAAAAAAAACTTTTATTACTGACTAATAGTAAATAGACTCAGTAAGCTATTAAATAAGCGATAATAACCTATCGCTGAGTATTGCGATGTCAATTACAATAGTAAATTATTATTTTTTTTTTTAGCTTAGAGTAAATCTTTTTTTAACAGATACCTTATTAAAAATTGTAAGCTCCAATTCATCTGGCCTAGTAGCCTAAACGAAAAATCAACTCACACACTGAATAAACAGTAATAATAAATGACAAAAATGCTAATTCGCATAGGCCGACTTCTATTTCGTACGGTCACAGAAAATCTTAAAACAATATCTTTGCATAACGAATAAGCAAGCGGATTAAAATAATACTTCGGTAAGAAATAACGCATTAAAATGAAATTATGCCACCAGTATGTTCCACTTTTCCTTTTGACAGACAAACAAAACATACGATTTGAATTAATGGGCACAATTCTAATACGGGGAATAAATTAATTATGAATAATGGATAAGAATGAGCTTTGTCCTGCTTTCTCTACTATTGTACTCGATTTAATTTTACTCTCAGTTATTAGTGTTTAGGAAATTAATAGGCCTGGTTATGAAAGTTTACTTTATGCGAAATAGAGCTGGTAAATACCCTCAAGTCACAGCTGCCGCCCGCCACAGAGCTACTACCTAATCCCCCACCATGCATACCTCCCCGATACAATTCACCGTGCATTATCTTTTATGAACACTTACTTGTAATACCGGTAACGTTTGATAATTAAAGTCACTCGCATAACAAAATATTAGTATCGTGCATATAAAGCGCAAAAACAAAATAGTCGTGTGTTGTAAAAAAACAAATTGAATATATTGATTTTTTTTTTTGATTTTTTTTAATTAAGGAATTCCAAGTTAGTAGGGATTACTTAAGAAAAAAATATTATTGTATTTTTCTATTATTTTCAATTACAGGCAATTTATTTAAAATCAAGAACCAGAATAATCCAAATAAGCATTGGATATACAATACATGTTTATTAAAAATTTAAAGGTAAAAAAAACTTAAAATTATTATTATTATTATTATACAAAACTTACTTGTATTAAAACTTTATATTGAAAACAACTGTGTTCTAACAGTGAAGAAAAAATAAAAAATTCAATCTGAAGTTAGTTAACACACATCTAATTAAAAAATTATTAGTTATTTCTTACAAAGAAATTTGAAAATTTTTACAAATTTGATTATCATCTACTTTTCATCGGTTCTAAATAGAAGTTGAGTCATTTGGGTAAAAATTCTCAAGAAACTAAAGGCAATGAAATTATAGATTGCTGGATAAAAATAAGCTAGTCACTTCTAATGTGTTTTTTCTGAAGAATTATTCCAATAATAAAACATTAAATCTACAAAATAATACGAAAAAGACGAAAAAAATGACAAAATAAAAAAACAAGACTCTCTGTAGAGAAAAAAAATTTAATAAATTCACTAACATATTCATAAAAAAAACCTGTTAGTTATTTAATATGCAAATCAATCAATCAGGTCAGATATAATTTACTAATAAGCTTAATTAAACAAATTTTACAAAGTAATAGTGGCAATCAGTATCATTGGGACAGCGGCCATCCAAGTAACACTTTATGAATAAAATTTATTACTATTCATTATTCACTTAAAACAACCGACCTTGCTTTTTTTATCAATAATTTTTATAATAATTCCACATTTTTATTTTCCACTTGGCTTCAAGAAATGTCAGGAAACGTCAACTTTTTACAAAATAATAAAATTGTAATCGATGAAAATAAATAGCCAGCCATTAATAAAATTATTGTTTTAATTTTTATTAACACTATAATAATAACCATAAATATTTATCTGTAATTTTAATTTTTTTTCTCCTTATTTACTTACACGCGATACAATGACATACAATGTACACATTTATTTATTAACATAATAGAAAAATTCTATCACTTGAGTCATTACGGTTGATTAAACCTAATCGAACACAAAACATCAAAGGAATAGTAAGTAAAAAATAAAAAAGTTATTGGTTGCTTCATTTTTTTGTTTTAATTAATTAATAGTTTTTTCCACAAAGATGAGAAAGTTCAGATAAAAATACACAAACGGATCAAACCGAAAAAAAAGATAGAAAATAGCATTAAAAGTATATTTATAAAACTCTTAATATGATCGATGACATGTGAAGAACAAAATAAATAAAATACATGAGGCAAGTATAATGGAAATCTAGAGCCCATAATTAACAGGACCCAAAAAAGTAGTGTAATATTAACAGGAATGAAATCATGTTATTAAATTGAAATTGAATACGCGTTGGAAGGCCGACGATTTCGTGTAACAGCAAAATTGCAAAAGACAAAAATCTTTACAAACTTTATTAAATCCTTAAGACAAAAACCAAATTTACGTGTTTTATTTGGTGATGAATGATAATGCCGGAAGGGCGGGCTAACATGAATGCAAACGCCCCATAACTCGTCTGCTACTTTGACATTCCATACTATTGCAAACGCCCGAAAGACATATCTTTTCCTCTTTTGGCACATTTATATAGTTAGAGGATATACGAAACGAATTAACAGGGCGTGCGCCAAATCCAAATCAGACACCACGAATAGAACTAAGAAGAATACAGCCGATTGATGAGAATAAAATTATTACCGATGTAGTCCCCTTCTCAAACGGTAAACATATTGCAATGATCCGATGCAACACATTGTACGTGTAGTTTAACTATTTAATCACAAAAATAATTTAATTCACTGTTATTCCAAAAATAATAGGTCCAATAATAATACGCCTTCTAGACATGCGACTTCTTACATGAAGCACATTTAAGAAATGCTTTACAATCGCTCGCAGTCGTTATAGACAAAAAATTTTTAAATTAAGATTCGAAAATTTTTTACTCGCAACATGAAAAACCAGATCCATTTAAAAAAATATTAAATTAGCATTAATTTTACACATAAAAGAACAAAATAGTGTCTAGTAAAATTACTTTAAACGTAAATTACGTAAAATGTAATTAACTTAATTTTTTTTAAATCCTCAAAAAATATATATATATGTACAAAGTGATTCAAGAGGAAAGGGAAATAATTTGCGAAAGAATTCTAGAGCATAAAATAAGGAAAAAAATTCATACAAACATATCCAAAAAGTCTTCGTTATCGAGTGACGGCTACTGAAAAATTTCGTCCGAATTTCAATTTCCCCGGTGGAATAAGGTGGTAACGAAATTTTGAAGGGGTTATACACAGGGGGGTATAATCCCTTCAAAATAGGTAAATTTGATGTTTTTGACCTGAAAAATCGAATAAAACAGGTCCCAGAACAGTATCTCCAGTACTTTTCATGATATCCAATTCAGTTGTTTTTTTTTTTTTAAGTACAATAGCTTTGTTAAATAATTAATAAATGAGTAAATTTTATTATCAAAGCATAATAAAGGACTTAATTAACAGATTTATCAAAGGATTTAACTATGATAAAATTCATATTATAAAGCCTATAAAAAAATAAAATACAATGTAAGAAATTCATTGTTTACAAATTCCAAATAATTTTGCCCGTGACACATTGTTTTAGTATGAAAGGGCTTATAAATTGGTTGGCGATCACGCCACACCAAACGATCAAAAATGTTTTAGTTCCCGAGTTCAAATCGTGGTTAGGTATGGCATTTTTCAGACGTTACAAATTTCCACTTGTGTTAGTGACCGTAGCACTGAGCCCATAAGCTCATAAAAAAAAAATTAAAAAACCAAGCTGGAGGTGTTGAATTTTCTGAGCATGATAAGGTTCATGAGCAAGTATAGTCCTCCATACTCTTTGAAGAATAGTGAGCCATGTAAAATTCTTCGCGTGCTCATTGTAAGACGAAGATGTAAAACCTTAGGAATGTTTTCCCTATCATCATCACGTTCCAATTGATGTTCAGATGAAACATGAGCGCTGGGAAGTGTATCATTCAACCTAAGGATAAAAAAAAAAAAAAAAAAAAAAAAAAAAAAAAAAAAAAAAAAAAAAAAAAAAAAAAAAAAAAAAAAAAAAA
>JAAAKQ030000001.1:277330-303576 GCA_010016005.3 Zanna intricata | reverse complement strand
ACACACACACACACACACACACACTATTTACTTGATATATTTAAATTTTAAATCAAATTTCCTGGGAAATAAGTGCGAATCAGTTACTGCCCAAAACTACAATTGTGATGAAGTAATATCAATTTCCGTAACACATAAAATGGTGCTATACAAGGTTATATCTACGGACTTATAATTTAACACTTTATTCTTCAAATGATTCTAGAATATTCAATAGGATTGTGAAATAAAATTAAAAAGTTTTTTTTTCGTTTAAAAGAACAATAGGTGAATTAACATCTTACGACATATTTATTTAGGTGGGATATACAACAATAATTATGTACTGTAAAATAATTATAATACGCGAAATAAAGAGTTCAGAATCATAAATTAATTTGAAAAATAAATAACACTCCAACTTTAATTAATTAGAATAATCTGATGAATTGTTTTGAAATAAAATAGATTAGTGAATATAATTATTAAATAGTGATTCTGAATAAATCGATTTCAATGAATTATCCATAATTTATACGTAGTCTATTAGATTTAGCAAGTTATAAACTTCACGTACCTAACATATAATAATCAATCTATATTGAATGTCATTCCCAAAATTAATTTTTACCAAGCACTAATATTATCTCGTATTTATTAAAAGGAATAATGAGTAACGGGAAAATGTAAACAAAAAGTCATTAAATCTACAGTAAAAAAAAAATTCTTAAAAGATTAAATTTTATCCGGGTTTCTTTCAAATCTTAAATTCAAACGGCCAAAGGCAAGCTGTACCTGATAAAATGATTTACAAGACCGTTATCTGCACGTGAAAAACCACGTTCCAAAAAAAAACAAAAAAAAACAATTTTTTAAACATGTAGACACACACATACGCAGAATTACAGTATTTCATTAATATTTATAATTTCAAATTAGGATGCAAAGAGACGTGTCAAAGGATTTTATATATATATATATATATATTACAATATCTCACTATGAATAAAACATTTTTAAAAATTATAGAAAGAAGTGAATTCTTCGGTTTACAAGAAATCGTGATAAACCAACCTTGTTTCTTACAAGCTGTATAATCGGCGATGTTATCGTAAATATTATATAATGATCTGTGAAATGAGTATAAAAGTACATGTACAGCGAAATATATGCGAGTACGAATAACCTACCTCCTATTCATAGAACGCATTTTTTTAATAATGTTTTGAAAATGTTAGACAAGTTACATATCCGAGTGTCACTCCTGTTACCATAAATGTCGGTATGTTGGTTACGGTTATTTACAATGCATGAAAAATATTTGAGAGTTATAGTTATTCTGTTTTATACTTTATGACCGACCCTAAAGAAATAAAATGAGAAGTTGGAATTGATTTTCAATCTTAGAGTACGATCTGAAATTTGATCACAATAATTGTAAAAATATTTCTGAGCTACGTACATTAAAAATAAAACAACAATGACCGTTGTGAACCGATATAATTTACATTAGACATTTAATTTAATAATACGGAACTTTAACAATAAAATATTAATGTAAAGAAATCGTTAAAAGCAATAGTTCGATGCACAGTAATAATTAAATTTAACCATTTAATATTCATTTTACAAATGATCAGTGAAAGATAGTAAACGTTTTACACACAACATAAAAAGAGAAAAAATAATAATATTAATTTACTCGTAACACACGATAGACTTACCTTAACTAACAACAATAATTCATTTAACGAGTAATAATCAACAGATCAGTTCAGCACCGTACTCCCTCCTTCACGATCGTTCCACCGAAGGAGATTAAAGTATTAGCAAAAGAAGAATAAAAAAGGAAGGTATTTTACGAAACATAAATAAGAAAAACAAATTTCACTAACATAAAAAAAATTTGAGCACCGTAAACCAATTTTCGCATTACGTTATTAAGTCACTGGAAAACCATTCTACATACCCTGAAAAGCACATTATTGTTACTATCCGGTAAATACGTTCAAAATACTTAGGGCTTTATCAACTTGAGTTATATGAGATTATTATTCGGTCGCAATGAATCAACATTAATCGATATTACGAAACCTAGGTAACAAATCGATCATTCCTACTACGATAGAGTTCAGCTAAATCTTCTAGTTTATACGAGTATAATACATTACATACATTACGTTATTTTCATACACACTGAGCCCGATATAGTAAATTTCGTGGTTTCTTCAAATGATTTGTACATTTTTTAAATACTTAAAAATTAAATTACCACCTTACCGAGTTTATGATGAGAATAAATGTCAATAGATACTTAACAAAAATATCTCTGTTATAATTTGACATAAAACAAAAAATGTTTAAAAAAGAAGAAACAAAAGGTACTACCACCGCATTATGCGTTAAAAATCAACAAAATTAATAATTGTGTAAAATATCTCGGTTAAATTTCTTGTAGTTTTAATAAACTATACGTTTAAAGTTACGCATATTATGGGTAATTAAAAATGACAATCAATTATGACTATCTTTATCATTAAATGGTATACAAAATGTTAATTTACGCCTATTGTTCAATAAAAATTAGTCGCAATAACAGCAGCTGAGCTATTAATTCTATAATTCACTTTAAACGAATATTAACGAACAAGTTATTTTTATATCAAACCCAAAATATTAAAACTTAAGACTAAAAGTTTAAAGTTTCATAAGTAGCGTTTATTATCTTTATTTTAAATAAAATTATTGTATTTTATTATTAATTATTTAACTATACTGAATCAAAACCCTATTTTTGTGGTAAAATCTTTTACATTACCAACGCCTTTCTTCACTAAAAAACGAAGTTAGGTAGTTTAAAAAAAAAAAAAACACTTGAAAATATTTTTAAAGATTCATTTATTTCTTCTAAATTAGCAAAGATTTATCCCATTCAATCCGACATGCAGAACACAGAATATTAAGTTGGAAAGTAAAAATTAAAAAAAATGCAATATATAAAGTATTACGTAAAAACTTAAGTAAAAAAATTTGTTATTTGACGAATATTACCCGGTAATATTAAGCGTGTATAATACCGTAGGCGATTAATTCTGATTTCATAGATAATACTGCCAACAAATTAATTTTTCTTAAAAATTTGTTTTTTTTATCGCAAAAAGTCGGTGTTGATTACTTTAATAAAATGTAGATGGTGGGTGTAGAAGGTAGTTAGAATAAATATTAGAATAAAATTATTTTTCGTATTAATAATTATTAATAAAATTTTTTATTAGTAAATTGAAAATTAAAGTTTGAAAAATAATTAATTAAATCATTAAATTTAAACAATTACGTTTTGCAACTAAACTTATGCAGATAATATTGATAATCTCCTTCATAACAATTTCACTGAACTAATAATAACTTTGGGGAGACGGGTGCCATACATCAGAGGTATTCGAAGGTCAGAATCCTCTTTCTATAGTACTTTTTTCTTTTTTTTTTTTTAAATTGTAACTTTTGTTTAATAATCCTAAGACCGTGATTTTTGATACAATAAAACAGTTGACTTTTTAATATTTATTCCGGAATTAGATGAAAAAATTGCTTTGAATGTTAAAAGTATTCAACAATACTTAATTCTTGCAAAATAGATCTTTTGCTTGTTACTTCCTTAATTGTAAGAAATACTTCCTTGTTAAATGTCCATCAATATGTAACGTAATTTCTTTGCTTTTATAAAAAAAATTTCTGTAAGCCACCAGATCTAAAATAAAGATTAGTAGAAATAATTTCTACTAATCTACTATCTTAAATAAAGTTAGTAGATTATCATATCTTCAGCGAAAATATGATAATTACTAACCTTTTATTGTAATGATAACTTTGGGCCAAAAATTCTTTAACTTGAACGCCTCAAGACATATTAAAAAAATTTTTCTGCCAGAAAAAACGAAATTTAATTTCCGTTTTGTTATTCTTACTACTATAAAATAAAATGATGAATTCTAAAGAGATTAGAAAAAAAATCGTTAATATTGTTACTTATAACCGAAAATTTAACATTTTACTTTTATATTTAAACCTTTTATAACGAAAATAATACCACATTAAATTAAATAAGTTAAATACCCATTTAGGATAAAATGAAAGTTAAAAGTGTTACTGTAATAGATTTAAAATACAAACAAAAACTAAACTGATATAAGTAGCAATTACAACGAAACAGGGAAGATTGCCGATCTTCAATATCATGAATTTGTGTTAAATTGTCTACTGCAAAAGTAAAAGGCTATGAAAGAAATCTAGAATTGTTCGACGACACATAAAAAAATAATAATAATAACAATAATCAATAAATTCTAACAAGTTTATATGGAGTATACCAATTGTATTATTTTCAAAAGATTTAAAAAAAATATAAACCTGTTACATACAAATACTTTGGAACAGTTAATCGATGTTTAATTTGAATGCTCTGCAGAATGACGGGCAATTATGGAAATTTGCTTGACGTAACAAAAAACTGAACATTGCCGCTATTCGAACAGATCGTAAATCAACATAGCTTCTTACGCCACAACCACAGAATACATTCACTCAAATATGGTATCTTCAACTGCCCTAGATTAACTGAAAATAATTTAGTACTTTAACTTTTTTTCGAATAACATTAGGTTATATAAAACAACTGTACAAAAAATCCTTTTGTTAATTTGTTCATATATATAAAGGTTCATATATTTTATATACATAAGAATGCTATCTTTATTTATTGTAACCGAGAATATGAAAACGAGGGCGCTTTTTTTATTTATAATAACTCACCGAGAAAAAAAAAATTTTTAACTCGGAGGTATGCTGGTAAACGACGGATAAGTAATGAAATACTTATGCAATTAGAAAGGATGTATTAAGCACATATCAGATCAAAAAACACTTAATTCGACCGTTCAGTCAACTGTAATAAAAAATCAAAATAAGTGAAAAGTTTTATCATGATTTCAGACAAGAGATATTTGGTTGTAGTGGAAGTTAATAATTTTGATTTTTATATACAGATTACATTCATATTATTAAACGATAAATATTAAAAAGAACTGATCTATTTTTAACATCAATTTTAATAGACCTAGAAATAGAATGTCAAACAGTTAGCAAAGTACAAGACGAAATAAAAGTCATGCCAGCTTTACTACAATTTAAAACCTTGTTTCGACGATGAGGAATGTCTGTAATGCGCGAGGTGCTGATTGCAAACTCGATCACGAGCCGGTATATGTTGGTAACCATCCGGTCCAGGACGGAAGTCACGTCCGACCGAGAACGCTTCCTGAAAATAGATTAGTTTTACTCAACTTCTCCATAATCAGATTTGTATTAACAACCGATCCAAAGGCTTTAAGCCTTTCCTGTCCAATGATAGAGTCGAACACAGCATAGTCATAGACGTATATACTGATTGATGCCGAGCTATTTAAAATAACACAATATTAAATAGTTGCCGACTTTAAATGTTGTAAATAAAATGTCACAAAAACTTAACATTTTATTCTCACTTCATTACAACTAATTTTCTTTGTTCACCCGTTAATCACAAGGATATTAAAACTTCAAAACAAAATTTCAAAAGGGCCTACCTACACTGAAAAAAAAATTGTTTTGACAAATACACTTTGAAATTTTGTATGAATCCTAATATGTGACTATAGTACAAAATCGTAGAGTGCAAGATGTAAAAAAACAATTTAAAACAACAATTCTCAAACTTTAAAGGTTCCAAAGTATAAGAAAAATAAAATCTTTAAAGGCTAAATACCAATTCAATCAAATGTTAATTACAAATTCCGAGCGACTCTAGGATTCTGGTTTAGAATTGTAAATACCAATTAAAAAAATGGGAGCGTACTACAACTAAACTAAACCATTACAAGTAAATGAATAGTAAATTCATAATAGTAAATGAATAAGTTAGTAACTAACCAATATAAACGTTGAAATCATAAATGAAGAGAGAAAAACTACGACAAGACCAAAAGGTAACATAAGGAAATAAAATGTATGATAAAAATATACTTACGAATGAAATATATACAATTATTATTTTCATTATTTTCAAGATATAACCTGTTAACTATCACTTGAGTTAACAAAGCGCTAACCTGTGACAAAAAAAGAAAGCATAATACAAATGAGGTTGAGTAGAGTGAGCGATTAAAAACTAAAAAAAGGATTTAATTACTCACAAAAGAGAGAGTTAAATTTTTTTAAATTTAGAAAAATGAAAAAAAAATTACGCAGTAATGCGATACCCGGTATAATATGATTTTTTAGCAGAAATTTAGAGGATGTAATGTTTTTCAAAATCTTACAATGTTTATTAAAACTTAATGCACGGAACTGGTGCATTCGTTAACTGAAGTGAAGTTAAGGGTGATAGGTGAGAGAGGGGAGAACCATGTTCTTCTATTCTGGCAGACAAGTCTAAGTTGTGTCAAGAGGTTGTTACTTCAAAACCAAAGCAAAGCAATTCCTGGTTAATGAATCATCTTAATCTTTGGATGAGAGCTCCTTAGGCGACAAACTTGGCACGAACCGCCTCAGTTTGCACCCAAATTATACCTGCTGTTTCTTTATTTATTCCTTGTTTAACGTATTTATCACTCGCTGCAGCTCTATGATGAGATCTAGCGAAAAGTTTAAAAAAGATAAACTACTTGGGTGTTCCACTGAATTAAAATACGGTAAACTCGAGGAAAATGTTACAGTAAGTAAATTTCTTTAGAGTTGCATTCCTAAATTCCGATTAAATAACTTTAAAATTAAAAACTATATACATCACAATCCCGTATTAATAGATATACATTCCCGTACATATTAATGTACGGGATGCAATTTAGCACTCATATTAATAAAAAGAAAAACTTCATTAGTTTTAATTTTCATGATATTATTCTAAAGAATTACGAATATTTAAAATTTATTAAAAACTGCCACTTAAAGAAAAGCAGACTGTCAAAAGATTTCACGGAATCAAGATTGTAAGTTCTGGAAGGTACGCAGCAGACCTATGATTTGGAAATAGGGCAATTATTAAATAAAGAATATAATTGTTTAACAAATTTTAAGGAATCCTAAGGAATTCCTCAGACGCTGATTAAATGTAGGGACTCAGATAAACGTTCAATTCTGTAAACTACGAAGTAAACAATAAAAACGATTATTTGAAATACAAGAATATTTTCACTCAGAGAGTTTTTGGAGCAATCGTAAGCATAAGTAAAGAAACAATGATGCGATTGATCATAACCTTAATTTTACATAATACAATTTTAGGAACCGATAATGGTTTAATTAAATGACATCATGCAAATAAAATCCAAAGAACCTGGTTATCTAGCTAGAAATTGTTGTTTTATCTACAAAAACCAATTAAGTGAAAATATTACAAAAGAAGTTTAAAAAATCAATATTAATAAGCAAAAAAGAAATTTTTATTTTTTTTTAGTTACGTCAAAGACTTTAAATATACATGGATAATATATCGGTCACCAGCAGTTATTTTACTATTACTGTTACAATACTAAAAATATGGTAATTCTTCCAAGCATTAGATGTACCCTTCAATCTTATGTATAAATATTATATCAATATATGTATTTGATTTCTAAGACACATTTAAATACGAATATAAATGATTAACAGAAAAACCCTGACATCAATAAACTTATTCTGGAATGACGCAATTACGTTGATCGACCGGAATAAAAGCTGTTAAATAACTGTCGTCCTAAAACAAAAAAAGTATGTTGCATTTGTTGACATAAAGGACAAGTTCCTGAGCACTGAAAAATTAACAGTTTACAGATAAGATAAAACCTTTATTAAGTTTGAAAATGTTTAAAAAAATAGTTTTTGTGATAAAAGATCTGTACGTTTTTTTTTTACAGAAAAAATAACATCACTACGTAAAAAAAAATCACTTTTTTACAAAAGTTACACATCTTTTTTAAATACTCATTACAGAGGTACAGATTTTTTGGTATTATAAATAAAGAATCTTTTATCATTTTAGACCTGAAAAGATATAAATCCGAATTAAAAATAAATGTTGCACAAGGTAGATGAAACGAAATAAATTATAAATTTTACAATCTTACAGAATCATAATACTACATGATAGATAACTCTGCTTGTAAGTAGAGTTTTATGAAAATATTCAGAGAAAAGAAAAATGTAATAATCTTTGTAGTTTAATCGAGAGTCCAAAATGAACAACGTATTTCTGGAAATTTCTGGTTCTGTTTTTACTACTCCGTTATGTAAGATATTAACGTGTTAATCTTAGCTATAGATACAAACCATTCATCCAACCTTGTATGATAGATATTTAACCAGCAACAAAACCGAAATTAAAATTAGCTAACAGAGTAAAGATAATACAAAATAAGGCATAAAAAAATATTCTAGTCTCCCATAAAGGACAAAGAGTTTCAGAATTTTTGAAAGAAAAGCATTAAGAAACAATTTTAATATTCACACACCATTCCTTTAATCTTCGTGTAAAACACTTTTTTAAATATTCATTTAAATCCAATTTTTTTTAATTTAAAAATAATGAATTATTTATGATTAACCAAAATTGCCTTCTTTTTTTTATCAGGACACCACAAACCACGGGTGTTTCTTCTGAAAGATTAGGTTAGAGTAAAAGTTATTTTGTTATTTGAATTACTAGATCAGTATTATACCTTCGTGAATTGCTGATTACAAAAGTTTCAGATTTCTGGTGTGTCGTATAAATAAAAGTAAATAATAATTAAACTATTCCGTTTAGTGAACTCCTATATACTGATTACAAATGTTAATTTCGACCTTACGGTGTAAAATATTCAGTTTTTATTATTGAATTATTTGGTGAATAAACAAAAATGAAAAAGAAACAATCATAAAGAAAAAAGAAAGATAACATGAAGAAATAAATCTCAAAAAAAAAACTATATGGAGATGAACATGAAGAAGAAGAAAATGTTAAGAACAAGGGAAGGTAAAAAAAATATGAGATGAAAATACAAAGAGAAAGAATAAAAAGATAATGAATATAAAGAGAGAGAAAATTTTAAAACTAGAGAACAAATTAAGATCAGAAGAATTATATCAAACCAAAGAGCGATTAAATGATTGGCAACAAAAAACAAATAAACGAAATGACCAACTCCGACTTAGGGAAAATACTGTCCGACAATAAAATGAACTAAAAGTAAGAATTTTTTTGCAATTTTTTAAAGATCGGGCATATATGCCTCAATGTATATGTTGTTCTTGTGAGGGTCTGTTTTTCAGTCACTCGTAGTTAACTATAATGTAGATAAAATTAAAAAGAGATTCCATAAACAGAAATTAATCTAGAAAATTCAAAAATAAAAATGCGATTCTAAATAATAATTTTCAATTAATATTAAATAATCAGATAATTCACCAAATTTATTACATATACACATATGTAATAATGCCTATTAAATTACATATACACATTCTTAAAAGTACATAAAATTTTATTTCACTAATAACTTCTGATTGTTTTTTAAAATAAATTATTAATAAATCAATATATTTAAATTAAAAAAAGTTAAAAAAAATATTAAAAAAGAAGGGAGATTAAGTCTGATCCGAATCGAGTGCCACCCTTTGTAAGGTCTAAATATTTCATTAACTAAAATCTTTTTTTGGCTATAACTCCGGAACCAGTGAAAATAAGTACCACTTATGATATACCGTTAAAAACCTCTCAATGAGAGGTTTTTAACGGTAATACGGTAATAACGGTAGTAATGAGGGCTTATTACTGCAGTTAAGGAAAAATCCAAAATAAAATTCTTTTTTTGATTTTGGGCTTTTTTTTTGGACGCTTTTGGTTCAGTCGCTTGCAATCAAAAGTCGGAGCTGCACAACTAGATGTTGTTACAACAATACTAAATCCAAAATTTCAACATTCTACGGCTAATCGTTTTTGAGTTATGCGAGATATATATATGTACAGACGTCACGCCAAACTAGTCAAAATTGATTCAGAGATGGTAGAAATGAGCATTTCCGTTGAAATCTGAAAACCGAAATTTTTCGTATCACAATACTTTTTTACTTTGTACAACGAAGTAAAAATAATTAACCACATAAAATGTATGAATAATTAATTATTGGTTATATCCGGTCCCAAAGTAATTAGACGTTTCATTCTAGTTTTAATTTTCCAAATTGAAAAAGATAAGAAAACCATTTTCTTTTTTAAATTATTTTTAGTGAATACATTAAAAAATTGTAATTGTTATTACTTCTCTTTTTAGAAATTTACTATAAACTAACTTTGTAACATTTAAAAAATAAAGGACAGCATTTTCAAACAATTACATAAAATGACACCAAGGAATAAAGACAAAAATTAATTTTAATGTTATAAAAAAAATTACGAAGTGTACATAATCTATATTTATGTAAAAATAAATAAACAGTAACCGATAAGTATTCAGAATTTACTTGAATTCAGATAATGCTTTTATTTCTAATTAATTATAACCCAAAATCGTAACAATACTCCCTACATTCGAGTTAAACACATAGCCTGTAGCGATGAATGTAAATTCAACTAGCCGACCGACGAGTCGTAAGGATCTTCTTTTTAATGTACCCGTTAAATCTAATTAAAAGATCTTAATGGTCTTTTGATTGTCTCAAAAATCTGTCATTATTACATAGCACGATGTTGTAGTTCACTGAACCCGTCCAAGATCTGCCCTAAGCGTCACGATTAATTACTTTCATCTTCTATCTGTACGAAACTAAATATAACGATCATTAGCGGTGAAACTGCAGAGTCGATTGGCTCACACTGTCGGTATCGCACTCGATCGGCAAAATGAATTTAAATTTAGGCTTGTAATTGTTAAAAATGGCGTCTATATCGGCGCCAACTCCCCGTCGAGGTTTACAATGTATAAAAGTTCTAATCAACTCCGTCTATTGTCACGAGATAAAGCATGTCCTTAGGGCTACGGCATTTTATTTAAACTTTTATCGAGTAATGAGAAACCGGCAGTCATGTATTGTTGTAAATAATCTGAATAGAAAAAAGTCGAAAATAAAAAAAACAAGTAAAATGCCGACTGATACCGGTCTTGTATCGCATAATTAAACAAATTCAGGGCATTACAAGAAACGGATTTCACGGAGTCCACAAACTATTGTCAGACAATGAAACGCCTACGGCTACCTTTATAATTCAAAGAAAATTTTAGACCGAATAGAGATGATGAATAAACATATTTTTAAAAGGACAAAGTTACATTTACAAAGAAAATATTCAATTCAACACTATAAATGTAGCATCGATATTCTTATAAATTTATTACCGAACGAACAGTCACTTCAACAAAAAAATTTATAATTTTCCATCGTAGAATAAATTAATATATTTCTATTAAATTATCTTGTTAATCAGTCAGGCAGTAGTTCGATTGATAACGAGTAAGAGAAAATTACTAATTAACAAGATAGTACAGGTTACTTTTGCATGATTATTAGCGGTATAAACCCCTACACAAGCACACAAACAAAACAATAGAAACATCCCAATTGTACAATTTGTACGTTAGGAACACATGTAAATATGTTAGTGAAAACAGGACCAAGAAAATACACTAAATTTCTAAATTTGACTTAAAATTCTTAATTACAGAACTTAGATATTATCGTTTCAATGAAACAATGCAATTTAATCAAATGAAAGATTACTGTAAATCCTGGACAGAATTAATATAATTCAGACCAAAGCCAAAACATTTTTAATGTACTTCTAATTTTTATTTTATATAAAATTTTCATAAAAAGTTATTTAGAATCCTGTATTTATTAAAGATAAAAATATAATCTAAAATATTAATATTGTAAAATTATAAAAAACGAAATTATTCAAAACCAAATGCAAAGCTACAACAAATTTTATGTATATGTATAAATAAATTTGACTGTCATTCTTCAAGGTTTATTATTTCTTGTTTTTATTTTGTTTACTTTTAATATTTTCCTATGTATACTTTTCAATAGCATCTACTGATAATTATTTAATAATCGAAATTAAATTGTAAATAACATTTTTTTAAACAGGTCTACGGTGTGTAATCTTGTTTTATAATTTATTTCAATAACCTATATATTTGTACCATAGAATACGACTGTACAGTAAAAACCTAGCTTTGCCATTTTAGTAACATTTAAACAACTGAATGTAAGAAGAAAAAAATTTAACGGAAAAAGAACTATTCAGACCTCCATCGATAATTCTTATATTGTAAACCGCTTGAAACAATTTGACCGACATTTTGTAATACAGAATTTCATTATCAAAAGAGACTTCTCTTCGCTTACAATTCTTGAATTCAATGACAATTGATTGATCACGTTAACCCTTGACGACCACCTCCATCAGAGTAAATAATTCTTAGAATTGAGAACTTTGTGTGCAACGACGAACAAAATTTACAGGCAATAATCGGTGCCTCCGTTTCTGGTTTCTTCAACAATTAAATCATGAAACGTTATGCGGTTATTAACACAGAAAATAAAATAAATATTATTCTAGGCTAATTAATGGATTTCTTAATCAGTATGTTTCTACTAAATAAAAATTAATTGGTATAAATTTTTATATCCCTTTTTCAAATGAAAAATTTCATGCCGCGACAACTCGAAATTATAAAAGAAATATATAAACTAATTCTCTATTAATTCTTAGAGAATTAAAAGGTAAAAATTACCTAAAAATAATAACCACCGAGTTAATTATAAATCACAATGTGAAGGCTGTTTTCGTTATTTTAATCGATACAAAAATTCTGAAATCATTTGCAGAGGTCAATTAACCACGTTTGACCAAGTTTGAAAAGTGCTGTTTAGAATTTAGAAATGTTACTACTTGTCTGCTGTTGAGATTAGCTGGTAACATTTCCTTTAAATACCAAACATAACTAATCAAAGTACGCAAAAAGACGGCGTAAAGAATCACTTAAGTGGGAGGCTGGGTTGACTCAGGAATACTAGGTTATCTTCTGTAGTCCGCAATTCACTGCATCTGCCGAACATCTGGTGTGTAAAATACGTCATTCAAAATGTTTACTTTCAAAACAAAATTGCGCAATATTTTACCAGTTTATTTCAAGATGGCGCATCTGCCACTGTTTTGTCGTTTTTTTGCTCATCCTCATTCCATTTTATTTGCTTTCAGGCCTTTTGTCATTTAAGCGAACGCCGTTTTTAACACGACTGTGTTAAACAACGAAGCCGGCAATAAGTATTCCGTACGACTTCTCATCGTTCCCTACAACCCTTTTATGAGGCTTTTAACAACCGCCATCTTACCTTCTATATCTCATTATTTATTTCCCCTTTATTGCCGTCAATAATAAGAATCCCCTGAGAAAGGCAGTTTTTTATCATCTAATAAAATTTCTAAACTTTAAACCGTCATGCGACATTGTTTTTTTTTTTAATTTTTTTTTTATTATTTATTCATAATAAAAAAATAATGTTATAAAACTATTAATAAATTCATTTTTAACCGAACGTTTTGCTTTGTTTTTTTTTTTAACAGAAATAATCATGGAAGAATAATTTGAAACAGAAGGGTGCGAGATAAACCTGACAGGTGGTAACAGTGAAACCATTACAAAATGCAATTGGCTGCTTTTGTTGCTCGAGGAGATAATGAAAGATGCCCGTCCTACGCGAGTCAACGAGTTCAAAAGGATTCTATTTTCAACAATAAAACACATTTTATAATGATTTTCATAGGAAGACCATTCGGCCTTCATTTGTTTCTACCGGTTGATTAATGACCCGCCAGACTGGCAGGAGATTAAGAGTTGACCAAGATGCACGATTTCTTTGCTGTAGCGCATGAGCGATGATAATGTACGCATCAAACTTTCCTTTTAAAAATATTTCTGAATAAAGGTAATTTAAAATAGTCGCCTTTTTGTGTGTAATTAGTAATACGAGCAGTTTTATTATTGAAACAAAGAGAAATGACTTAAAAAGATCTTCGACTACGGTCATTATGATTTTACTCCGAGTCATAAAGGGCCTATTATTGCGGCAGTGTTACAACTTTCCAAGCCATTAAAATGGTTTATCATTCGTTTTCCTGCAGCAAATCGTTTTCAAGAATTTTGTGGCCACTAAACTGAAATGGAACTCTATAGACATCATGTAAGTAGGAAAACATTTATACATGCTCGACGTTTCAATGACCTTTTTAATAACAAAATGCATTAGCATTCAGCTCTCTGTCTATAGCCGGGACCAAGGTCATTCACGAAATAATCGAAAGTCAAAGGATATTCTAAAATTTATTATATTACAATTTAGAGTTTTTATCTACATACGCTTTACATTAATATCAATGCAATCAGTGAAATTATATAATATAGAATCCGATACACAATGGACTACTACATACAAGCACAACTTCAGAATTGATCTCTTGTGTATATTAGTATGTTCCACACGTTTTTTCTTTTTAAATACAGATATTTAATTTGCAAATATAAAAATTATCTAAAAAGAAAGAAAATTGATCCTTACTTGCTTGGTCCAACTAAAAAAAAAAAAAAACATAACAATAACGGAACATTTCCATTAAATAATAGCCATTTTAGTTAATTACTTAAAAAAAACTTCTATAGCAGCAACTCTTCAATTGCAGAAATATTCAGTTTCAGAGATTATATTAAGAGTAACGAATAAGATACATAGAGATAATCATTAGAGAGGAGATGATCACAAGAAGATTATTAGAGGAGATTTAAATAAAGCAACTTTAATTTTTGAACTAAGAACTATAAATTTCCACAAAGGAATATTTGTAACCAACCAAATAATTACATTTAAGTTAGATTATCATGAAAATTCCATCAATACTAGATATGATAAACGATGACAATATATTTTACAAACATATTACGAAAAATTTTTCAAGACCCAATGAAATAATGAGACAATTCGTCAAAAAGATAAATTATTCTCAAAAAATGGAATATAAAATCAACTTGCGAATATAAGAATTATTATTCATGTTATTTATTAATTACTATTAAATCTACCAGGAAATTTAAAAGAAATTAGGAAGCGATATTAATTCCTCACTAGCTAAATTAGTCCTGAAATTAAAATATTAAAGGAAGTAAACTCAGGAGGATAAACATCTAGTAATTTAAATAATAGCGTATTTATTAAAAAAAAAAAGAAAAAAAAATATATATATTTATATATATAAAGTAAATATGAGGGATTTTCAATGAAATACGAGTAAAAATTACCGGGTTATCAAGATACACTTTACAGTGTATTACTAGCCACTAAAATAATCTTACAGTACTAATAACACTTACCGGAAGAGAAGTTAGAAATGGGAACGTTGTTGGTGATAGACTCTGCAACTTCGGGACTATTGAGCCCATAAATCTCCAGCAGTTCTTTGACGGTGTTTTGAGCATATTCTTTGAGGTCAGAAGCATCGGTGGGTTGAGGCAGGAACGCATGATGTAAGAGGTATTGCTGAGGAGATGGTTTCGTTAGGGATTCACAATCGGATTCAGTGTCACTAGGCATTTGGGCCTTGGTGAAACTGAGATCGATGGGAGCCGGTGCAGGCGCTGAGTCGGGACTGTGCCTATCAGTATCCGTTCGTTTTATCGCAGTCGGAGTGCTGACATTTAACAAAGTTTTACGGAATCTCTTATGACTTCTATATTCCAGTGCCGATTCGGAATTGCTAAGATCCAAGGGACTACTGTCTCTAGAAGAATCGCCTCTCATTTCTTCCAAGCTTTCCGTTTCAGAATACGAAATGTTCCGAGGCATAAAATTTTTTCTTTTATTCCGTTTAGTCTGTTGAAAAATGAGAATGGGGGCTTCCTCCGGCTCTGAGTCCATGTCATCCGAGGTGGTGGATTCCTGCCCTACACCGTTCGGGTGCTGCAGCCGGTGCTGAATGAACATCGCCCCCGTCTCCGCCTCCGCCATGTTGACCATCTGCTCAACACAAAAAACAAAATACACTATTATTAATAAAAAAATATCTTTAAAACGAGATCACAAAAATGCTAAATTACTTACTGGAGAGCGTTACTAAAATAAATATAGTTTACATAAATATACGTTATGTAAGGGTCTACAACAGATAAAATAACGATGTAAGAAATAATAATAAAGTTAAAACTTGTTTTTCTGTTTTTAAAAACTATAAGAAATCGAACGTTTCCAGCATACTTAACAAATAAAGCAAGGAGCAATATTGAGTGATCTACATGAAGTTAGGAAACCATTGTGTTCAGTATTAATTAAACTTAAAAAAAATACTTCGTTTATAAAAACACGTACGAAGATGTGCCAATAACACAATGCATCAGTTACTTAAGAGATAGCCGTTTCTTGTTTTAGATCTAGATTTAATTGTCAATAAATTCTCCAGTAATCTAAACCGATCTACAAATTAACATACTGGTGGTTCAACATACGAAAAAGTGGCATTAAATATTAGTAACGGCTATATCCGACACCAAATCGCTGAAATTTAATGGCGGATTATATCTTCAATCAGATTTTAAAAAAAGCCATCATGAAAATTATTGTAACATACGTACAATAATTTAAATGTAGGCATTTTTCAGAATCAGGTTAACTTGTAACTTAAATAATTTTGAAAATAACATCGACTCATCCCTGCCTGTTCTTAAACGATTATTTTATTAAATCAAGAATTATACAACTAATCGATTATAACTTCTTTTTAATATACGGCTATTAAAAAGCAACAACAAAAACTTCTGCCACTTACGACAGCACCATGTTAGTCGTCAACAGAAATCATCATCCTTGCACAGACTTCAACCTAAGCCACTCTTGTCACGGTTATGAAAACATGTTTTAAATTAATTTCATGTCCCAGATAACCTGAATAAATAAGAATAAAAAGCTTACGAACTTGGCAGTTGTATAATGTAAGTGCTATTTAATTCAGGCTATAAAAGTAAATAATGGATTCGGTTATATAATGCAGCATTAAATAAACAACTGTTGAATATACAACTATTGGGAAAAATTTATAACTATTTTTAAATTTTAATTCAGAATTAAATTCAGGAATTAGAATTAATCGAGTAAAACAATCCTTATCTGTTTTGTACTGAATTCGGTGGAATTAATAAATTATTATAATATAAAACCTTAATTATTATGCATGAATATCTTTAAAATTATGCATGAATAATTGATCGTTATTATTTTAAAGAGATTGATTCTTCTTCACCTATAGTATCCAGTATTAGTTACTTTTTAGATTATTATAATTCAGGAGTACAGACTCCTGAGTGAAAGAAAACTCATCCTGTAATGATAAAAATAGAAACTAATCGGTTATGCGGAAATTTATCAAAAATTTCATTTTATGGCAATCTTAAAAAGTAAGCAGAATAAATATTGAATACAGAGATCAATATAGAAAAATATTGCCTCAATTTACTGCACAGTATTTAAGTAAACAACTAAGTTTAAGAAAGAAAATATTTAAATAGAATTTTATCGTAATATTTAAAAGAAAAAACGGTAATAAAGCTTAAAAAGTCAAAAGTTAAAAGGTAAAATAAGATTTTCTCAAGAAATCGAATAGATGCAAAAACAAAATATAACCGAGATAAATAAACTAGAAAATACTAAAACTAAGATGATAATATTAATCACTTTATGTCACTAGTTTTTACAGTAACACTAGCGCAAATTTTCTCTAAAAGTATGGAACTGCAAGGAAATACTTAATCCCACAGCACAGAATAGAATTTGAAAGCAGAACTCTCTCTCGAATGTCCTACCGCTATCCTATTCCGAGTTCAAAAAATGTCACCCTCATTATTCGATCTTTTTTTATCCAGCGTATAAATTTACGGCAAATAAAAAATAAAGACTTAAATTGAATACTTTTAAGCCAAAGTTTAAACACTTTCAATACCAAAAGTTGTATAGTAGTATGTTAAAAATTGAAATAAAAAGAAAAAATTTTACTTTAAGATAATATCCGCGCAATTAATGAAAGGTGAAATTAAACAGCACTCGATATTGATATAACCTTTGTGCTGTGTAAACGAACAATACTAAATAGGAATTCAGTGCAAACGGGGTTAGAATTGTTTTTTCTGTGTTTATTATCATGTAGTGTGGTTTAAAGTTTTGGGATCGTAAAGAATGCGGGTCGAGTAGCTTATTTTATTCAACCTGCTCCCAAAGCTCTCTGTACATTCTTTTTACTGAATGTACATAATTCTTCTTCAAGAGGAGAATAAAACTTTTTTCAGGTAAACACAAAGAATGTCATGTGCATTTCCCGCTCGCTTTGTAATGGGAGCGCATAATTTAAAATTTAAAATGAGATACGATAAAATACGTCACTGCTCTCTAAAGGACGGTTTATTTTTGCGATTCAACTCTTTTGTATAAAGTACTTATAAGGAACTAGGCTTTGTAGGCAATGAATATTTCATCGATCCTGTGCAAGGGTCACATTAACATCGTACTACGACTAGATAAGTGGGTTAAACGTCCCACAGACAAACTACGTGACTTGCCAAAATTTATATCGCATTAATACACCGAGTCGTAGTGTTTTTTAGGGTATTACATTCAGATGAGACCGTATTTTGGCAACTCTACCGGACCAAAATACCGCTCCCTCCTCGCCTAAGTATTCAGGAAATATATTCCAATGAAGGCGGTGCAAGGCGCGGCCACTTCTGAGGAGTTCTTTTGTTTCTCATTTCTTTCCATTAAAGAATAATTACTCATGTTGCATTGTTTTAAGTTCACCGTACATCCTACGATAAATTTTACCGCTTTAGAATTCTCATGCACAATATTATGCCGATAACAGAATACTAAATCCTTTTTTATTAAACGACTACCGACTAATAAAAAAATTACTCTACACCGAATAAAAATAAAATACTAATGTTTATTAATAAGGTTATATCAAAATTCAGTAAGTCTTTAAACTCCAATTAGTTATGTAAAGCGATAAGATCGTTAGGAAGAAAGTAAATTTAAAAAATAGTAGCAAAAAATATCGTTTGTAATATTGTTTAGTATATTTTTTCATTTTATATGGGTAATTTTAAATATATAAAAATGCTTAAATAACGATCGAGCATCACATGTAACTGCTGGAAGGAGCTAAATTTGACGAAGGATCGGGTTCATTAGAAAGTTTGAGTAATCTGAAAACGCTTAAGCTAAAACGAGTAAAATATTTTTCTCACGAGAAACGTATAACAGATCAAGGTAGTAGCAACATTATTCATACAGTTGAAATATATAATTAAAAAAAAACAAAGTGTCACTATTTCATTAATGAGGTCTACAAAAAAAAAAATCTGTAAGAAAGAAAACACCTTTTTTTCAGACATACCTAATTAATGTTTTAAAATTCAAAACGCACGACAGGCCGCTTGACATAAATAAATCGGTTGTTATTCTTGAGTAAATTAAAATACATCCTAAGTCCTCTAAGACAACAAATTTGACAAGAACAATAAACAATGAAGTTATTCCGAGTGTACGCAAGCACACTACTACTTAACAACAGAAGAGCTAATTTTATTTACATTAATAATACTTTTAAAAAAACCCGAAAACATTTTAAACTTATCGTTCACTAATGAGTTCGTAACAGACAGAGCGATTAACTAAACGTGTTAGAATTAGAGATTTTGCAGAGTTAAGAGTCGCTTGTGCCAGGAAACACATTTCCTATTTGTTTTCAAATGTCAGAGCTTAGACGAGCCAGAGTTCTAGAGAGAGGGGAATAAGTACATGCGGCGCGCGTACGTGTCCACGTACCTCTTGCCCCGACTTGTTTTCTATAATTGATTTTATTGCTTGCACGTGTGAATATTTCGACTGTCCAGTATTTGGGTCTCGATGAATAACTGAGCGAGAGAAATCAGCCGTTGTGGAATCGCGACTCGCCCAGTAACCGGTTACAACAATTTGTCAACCGATTTTAAATGTTTTATTTTTTGTTTTTTTTATTTTTTTTAAGTGTAGTCTTTCTACGTAAATATACACATTATGTAGTTTTTAAACATCATTTATAAAATATATTTTAGTGTAAGTCTATTGAATGAAAAAAATAAAAATAAAAAACCATCTGATAAAGAAATAGGAGAATTTTAATTGTAAAATAGATATCATTACTTAACACCCGTCTTTTAAAAAAATGTTCTTTTCAGTTTTCCTGCGTGAGAATTAAGACTTTAGATGCGAAAGACGAATTATAATATGAAAAAAAGAATCTAATAACTATCTGCTTGTCTGCTTTATAATTAAAGTATTTTAACAAGTTATCAATTTGAAGAATTAGATTACAGTGAATTTATATGAAACGTCTATTACACTTAACGTACTAAATACAGTCGAAGAATTTCTTTCAGTAACAAAGGGTATCCTATAAAATAGTTTATTGCTGTTGCGGGTTCGTTGCTATACTCCAAATGGAATATTTCTCTACAAATTCATAAAAGTTTTCAATGATCTCCTAAAGTGAGTATTTTTGTAAATAACATTTCAGTAATTAATTGCTTCCGCTTTTGCAAGATAAAATTCTAAAAAAAATTGCATCGCTATCACAACTATGAATACATAGTAATTCTTTTTTAATCCAATATATGAAAGAGCGAACATTAGGCATCAGAAACGATAATTAGCGCGGTGAAAATTGGTAATGTATGAAAAGATGCCATTGTCTGACCGGGATTCGAACCCCCAGAACTCCACACGAAATTTCGAGACGCTACCCAGTCGGCCATGGAAGTCGGCTTTGTGCTCTTTAAACTGCTAAATATTTCAAGAAAATACGTGGAAATGTTTTTCATTTAATCAAACATTTATTGTAGATATTTATATATATCAATATTGAAGTATGATATATTTTTGTTAATTCAGGTTTATATTCACATGACACCTTATTAATTTTCGATTTATTTTACACGTAGTGGAAGATTTTTATTTAAACATTTTCCAGTGACCTACTGTCTGAACTTAAATTTTTTATTATTGTTTAAAAATAAACTCTGTAATCTGTAGAAATTTCTTTACGAATAAAATAAAACAAATCTAATTAACTGATCACATTTGGAAAATTAAACTTATTTTCAGGTACAGAAAAAATATCAGTATTAGAAATCATCACCGATAAATTTCATCCCTTGCTGTTGAGAAAATATATATTAAAAAAAAAAAAAATAGAAACGAAAATATAAGTAACAAATTAAATTTTACAAATAACTTCTGGTGAAGCAGAGGTTACTGGTAAAATAACATTTTAATTAAAGATTTTTATGTAATTTAATCAACTTTGATACGATTAAATAAAATTCTTACTAGTGATGAATAATAACTATTTGAAAATACAAAGTAGAATCAGGTGGTGCACAGCTGAATAAGGTCGGGTATAACTGGCAAAGATTATTTAAGGCTATTTTAATGAAGTATTCCTTTAGAAAATTGTCAAAGTATTAAATAAATAATAAATGTAACTACTGTCTAAGCAAGTTATATGTGAATAAAGTAGAAGCAGAAAACGAAGAAAATAAATAATTTTAATAAATATTATATAAAGCGTACAATTTTTTAATGAAAATTATTATCTTAAAGACCGATCTGACCTTCACTAATGTTATTTGTTATACGGAGCCCAGATATCACTAATATCGTATTAGTTCCAGAGTTAATAGAGATGGACAACCCATTTTTCCTCCTTAATACGTAAGGCGGTTACAATGATTGATGAAATAACTGGACAAATGTTCATTAAATATAACCAATAAATCTTCCCCTGTAAATTGATTTAATAAATGTGAATTATTTACATAAGACTTTTGGAAACTAGTTTCCAGACATACAAACTCCTTTGTTAGTGGTTTTTTCATTTATGGTTCTTTACAAACAAATGTCATTCGATAACACAAAATCAGATGACAATTAAAATAATTTGCATCTAAAATGAAATTTTATGAAATAAATTGCTGTTATATTATAGATTTGTTCCATCCCAGAATCTTTCAGCTGAAAGATTATCTAAAGTCGATATCTTCAGAAAAATGTTTGATTAAAATCAAAATTATTTTAGAAAGAAGTAAGGAATGTCTTCTGCAGATAAATCTAGAATAAACACTAGGTCGGCATTTAAAATTTTCCGAGGGAGTTCCTCTATTCAGTACGCATGTCAGCATTATTTATATAAAAATACTAGTATCCCCGCCCCCGTCGCGGCTTCGCCCGCGCTATATGGTTACATATGATTAATTGTTTGTAGACCAATATTTTGTTGTTTTGGAAAAATACGAGCCAAATCGGACAATAAATGAAATTTTTCGAAATACCTTGACCCCCAGCGCCACCTAGCAGGGCCAAATAATTCAGAAACCTTCGCGGGCGAGCGCACAACTCACAAACTTTTAATAAACTCTTATTATCTTAATTACGCAACCGTATGCATGTTTAGTAAATACTATTTTATTTATTTTTATTTGTTATCCTTCTTTCACTAATGCACTACTTCACAGTCCTTTTTCTGATCATCTAAGAAAGTGTCAGAGCTTAGATACTTTTGCTTGCGAGATCTTTGGACGAATTAAAAAAATTAAAATTTTGTAATTGTATTTTGTCCACACGGATAATCTATATAAATAAAGAAGAAAGCCTATTTGTATAATTGTTCCGTAAATGTCTCAACCCCAACGCCACCTGGTAGCAAGTCCAATTTTCAAAAAAAAAATATTTCTTTTCACGTAACTAATATGTATTCTGAATACGAACCAAATCTGACCTTAAATGCTATTTTTTTTAAAAATATCTCGATCCCATCGCCACCTAGTTGGTCCAAATTAAATCAGAAACCTTCGCGGGCGTGCGCACAACCCACCAAAGTTTCATCGCAATCGGATGAATGGTATAGAAACTCAAATGCGACAAACATTAATTTTTATATGTATAGATTTCATTTGTGGCAATAATAATTTTTACTCAAATTTAGATTATATGGCAGATTACAAATTACAATAGGAAATATAAGAACTGAATCCCTATCTCAGCATACTCTGTACTTTGAAAGAACTGTGAACCTTAATTCACTTATCATAATTTGTCCCACCTACGAGCATTTACAGCACTGTAACGCATAAATTAATTATGATAATTAACTTATTAGACTTATTAATTACTGTAATAAGATGTATAATTTCTTTTAGTTTTCAAAAATATGCTACAGATCAAATCTTTCTTTATTAATGTATAATCGTATTTCTATATACCAGAGTAGTATTTATTTGTGAGAAAGAACGATAAGTTAATTCGTTTTAACGTTTTTCATTCTTTTTTTTGTACAGAGTATTTACATGATTGCAAATTCCAATAAACCGTTTTTTTCCTCATCATAATCAGCTATAATTATTTTGAAAATTGTATCAAGAGCAATATTTGCATCAGTGCGCAACCTTATTTGTAATAGTCATTACGCAAGTAACTGATAAAAAAATTTAATTTAAGAAAAGTTTTCGGAATCTTCTTGATTAACTACAAGTGTTTTAAGCAATTGTATTGTTATTTTATTTTAAACAATTGTTATTTTTTAAACAAGCATCTAAAGATACTAAGTCTCGTTCGGCAAAAATTGGAGGAGAAGGTACAATACTAATCTCTAAAGAGAGGACAAAACTAATGTTAAAAAAAACCCTGAGGGAATATAATAAATCAGGTCCCGAAGGCAGTAAATGGTAGAGCTTCGAAAATACTCTGTATATAATTTAAAACACGTTCAGTAAATTCTGGAGCACAGATTTTTTGGCCTCTCATAACCAGGTAGAAAAAAAAAGAATCAGTTATTTCAAGTAATTTTATTTCATTTATCAAGTAGCTCCCATCTACTTTTTTTTCTTAGTAAAATATCAACTCATAAAACTGATTTAGTTAAGAACTTAATTTTCAAAGAAATTATGATAAAAATTTTCATAAATATTAAATCCACTAAAGGTTACATAAATTAATGTAAAACTTATCATTATTATTATTATATATGGATAAATTATTTAAAGTAAACTTGTTACCAGATTCAAAAAAATTACCTTTATTAAGAACACACTCGATTAGATATAGTATAAGCAAATTTCTCATAGGCATTTATCGATAATTTAAAATAATGTAATTTAAATATGCGTTAATAAGAAATAATAATAAAATTTAAAAAAAATAAGCTTTATACTAAAGAATGTTAATAAAATAGTTAACTCTGAATAAAAAATTAATTGGCAAAAGACTTAAAAAATATTGGCAAAGAGGATAAAATCTGTTTTCTTTGTAAAGTTTAAAGAAACAGAATGTTATTAACAAGAAAAGAAGTAAAAAGTAACACGTATAATATGCTAACAAATGTAATATACTTTCAAGAGACTGGGTCAAGTAATGAAGTAAATTCAGAAGACGCCAAAAATAAGATTAAAAAAATTCAGGTTACATTAACACTCGATGTGAGAACATACCAGAAATTATTGCTAACAGAATTAGGGCCGGCCGATTAAATTTTCATTTATCTATAACTGCTAATAAATAATTCATGCACTCTCATAGAAGTGATCGCACAATGAAAATAATTTAACAGCCTCCAAAAGAATTCGAAGTTAATATTTTAAAAGAAAGTTCCAAATTTGAATGGCAAATGTCTTTTACGTAGAACAAAATAAACAATAATTTTCCTTCTTAAATTTTCTGAGCAGTTTAATATGAAAGTACGGAAATTTTTAAAAATGAAATAAGGAATAGTTACTAATAAGAGTCGTCGCTGGATATTGCATGCGTCTAAATAACCATGCGTCGGTATTTTACTTGAGGTAACTTGTTAATGAGAATCATTTTGCGCGTTAAGAACGTAACAGATCGAAGGTAAGTCTTTTATCTGGCCTTATATTGGTAAAAACAGCTACATCATTTGAAAAGATGTTGAAGTGAAATCGTTATTTTTATAATTTAAAAATCAGCTAAGTAAGATTAGACAATAGACAATAACGTAATATAAGATCGAACATCAGATATTAGTGAAAATCATTTTCTTATAATGTTTATTTTAAAATCAGTGCTTTACTGGGCAAGCCTAAAATCATGAAACAATGTTCTGTCCAAATTGCAAGTAAGATAATCAAGTAATTTGAAATCTGTTCACAAAGGTAATAAGCAATCGAATGGCGATGTGATTGCTTAATGAAAGATATAGCTATTTTTAATTTTATAAAGTGGTAATATTTATTTTCAAAGCGAATTCGATACATCGATATAATGTATAATATTATCTAGAAATAATTTTACCCGTTACAAAGCGATATCAACATAAAAACGAGATCCATGAATATCTGGGGAGCCTACATATCCGTGAGGAGATTCAGTGATCATGCTCGAAATACATATTTAAGCTAAATACCCATGTAAACCTGTGAACTTAGACAATAACAGGAAATTAGACGTCTGAAAGGGCTTCATGTGGTAGATCCAGAAAATGCTACCTGACGACCGAGATAATAACTCTCCCCTCATTTGATATTATACTTCATTACCTCGTTTTGTTTTATTGAAGATCACCGATTACCTAATGTTTTGTTTTGCTATTTAATTTGTTGGGTCTAGAGAGCGGTGCGTGTCGAGTAAGTTAGAATTCTCTCTCATATGCATTGTATTGTTTTTCATACCTGTATGTATTGTATATTTATTGTAGTTCATCCATGTATGTAAAGCATACTATTACTTGTTTAAAATCTTTCGAGGAGTTTCACTGGACACTTCTCTTTCATATTATTGATTGTTATACAATTTACGTGAAACCGATTGTAAATAAAGCATTGCTGAAAAAGAAGTGGTATCTAAAATGTAATTTGAAAATAGTGTTGTATAACTTTTCCAAAAAGTCAAGTCGATTAAATTAAATTACTTTAAATATATATTTTTCAAAAGCATTAAAATAAACAATTTAATCGGATTTTAATGAAAACTTATTTTTGAAACCGATATAGAATATCACAGAAATCTTAATAATTACGAGGGTAATAGTAAATTTATTAAAATTACGCCATCGTACAATATTATTTAATATTTCTTGTTACACAAACAACGACTGCTGAAGCGTGACGTAGTAAAAAAAAAAAAAA